>BPLS01000474.1:0-13440 GCA_019656275.1 Rhododendron kiyosumense | reverse complement strand
AAATGCTAAAGCAGAAGTAGTTATAAGTTTGTACGTAGTATAGACTTCTGTAAGTAATAGAAGTCATGTGAGTAACAGTAAAATCTAATAAGTGTGGCATGTAAATGATGTAAGCACTGATGCTGGGCAACCCCTCCTTGCACCTATAAAAGGAGGGCGTCTCCCTCTGTAAACACCAAGTCAGTTGAAGCAATATATCCAGTGTGTTATATACTCTTGTGTTTCTCTTGTTCCTTATTGTGTTCTCTTTGATCCTAACCTACTTAGTGTTTGTACCTACTTAGTGTCTGTAAATTTGGTATTAGAGCCATGTCTTCCATTCTAACTTAAACCCCCTTCTGGGAACTTCTTTTCCAACACTACTTCAAATATTTTCTAAAAGAAAAAACTTGAAGTGTATGCTCTGTGGTTGCCTTCTCAGGATCCTCCACATCAGAAACTTCACTAACTATTTTGGTTAAAAGAATTTTGTATCAGAGGGATAAATTACCTTGAGACTTTGGCCCTGGAGTTGGCAGTTTGTCTCGGTTTATCTTCCCTAATATATAGAATTTTATTAATCAAAATTGGTTGAAGGTCTTATTTTGAAAAGAAAATATTTGTTGTAGAAAGGAAAAGAAAAAATCCAGACTTTTTCTTAAAAGATGAATCGTCTGTTTACTACTTACTCCTCTGCTACGTCCTCTTTAGTTCCATCAATGTCATCTACCAGTAGAAACTCTTCTTCCTCTTCCTCTTTCTCTTTTAATCTTGAATACTTGTATGAGTTTGAGTATCTACCTGATGACAGTAAGGTTCCTCTTACTGATCTCCCTTTTCTAAACCCTTATAATGCTTTTGTCCGTCCCCAAACTTCGATAAAAAAATTTGTTACCCAACTTATTTCCACAAAACAACCAACCTCAGTAAAAGAGTATGTCCAAGCTTTTAAATTTGACCAGTGTTTCATCGCAGCTACAGAAGCTGAACAACTCTTACCTTTGGAAATCCCCGTTGACTTGCGTCGTCTTTGGCAACAACAAGGATTTACCCACCTTCATTTTGGAGCAATCCGCTTGGCCGTCACTTTCCATGGGCGAAAAGGTTTTCCTGTTACTTCCAGACTTGCTCTGGTTGATACTAGGTTTCTGCAGTATCAGCACGCATGTATCGCTACAGTCCAAACCACCCTAAATGCTGGAACTGTTATCTTCATCTGCTCTAAAAGTGCAAGTTCAAATTGGTGGTACTCCCAAATTTCCACCACATACGTAGCAACCCTTCACTATCAAATGGCCTATCGCCTCCAAAACCATGCCTTTGACATGTCCATACCTTCCTCCACAGATGAAGCCCTTTTCCTCAATATTAACGCACCTCACCAAGCTTCATGTGTCCATGTCCCACGTCAAATTTCCTGTCCTAAACTTCTCAAGCTTCTCCCAGAATCTTGGGTCACAGCTTATGAGAAAAATCAGCAAAAGCCCATACCAGTTCAAACCTCAAATCCCACTTTCATCCCAAAACCTGACTGTACAGTGGAAATCTCATTTCCAAAAGACACCTCTGCCTCATCGTCAACCCATCCTGTCATTTTTCCTTCGAGAATTGACATGTTTGTCGATGATTCTCGACCTGGTCCTCCAATTAAATATTTTCAACCTAATGGTCTTCCAGTCTACTATTTCAAAAACCCAGAAACAGGTCATTGTTACTTTGATGCATGTGATTGTGATGACTGTTGTAGCGACCCGTAATTTTGGCCCGTATTTTTTTTAAGAAGTATTGTAATTATTAGTAAAGGCATGACACGTGGAAATACGAATAGTGTTATGGTTACTTGATTGGGGTTAATGTGATGTCATTATTTGTGAAAGGGAACAAGTGTTATTAGTGTGTGCATGTGTGCAAGTGTGGGTGAGTAGCATGGAATAATTTTCCTCTTTCTTTTCCTATATCATCCGACACACTCACACACACATATCATCTCTCTCTCTCTCTCTAACTCTCATCCGGCTCTCTCTCGCCTCTCACCTACCCTCAACTTCTCTCCTCGATTTCATCTTCTTAGAACAAAATTCCGGACAAAGTCCGAGAATTAAAGTCGTTATACGGAGCGTGGGCTTTCCAGATATTCAAGAAAAATCATGATCGGATCACGTGGCAGTTCGGTTGACTTGGTCAAAGGGTCGGGTTTTGCTCAAAACCCTTGAGGTAGGGATTTCTTACTCTTGTTATGCGTTTATACGGTGTTTATGTACCAAGATCGTGCTTTGTTTCGTTGTTTGAGGTTGTCTATTCCATTTCCGAAAATCTGCAGAACAGAGCCTCTGTTTTTGGGGTTTTACTCCTTCTTAAACACATGATTGAATTTTGGTTCCTTCATATGAAATAGAGTAGACTTAGAGCCCGTTCTAATGCCACTGGAATTACTCGAATCCGTTGAGAATTGAATTCATGGTGATTTTTAGAAAACTGGTCTGTAATCTGTCTCGTTTTCTGGGTTTCAGCCCACTTCGAATGGCCATAACTTTCTCGTCTGATGTTCGTTTTATATGAACTTTATATCGGTTGGAAGGCCTTGAGGTTAGCTTTCATTTGCCACCAGAATCGTCTTAAAACTCTTAGTATATAAAAAGTTATGATCGTTTGAGTGGAGGTGTGTCAATCTGTCACGCAGATTCGTATCGCTTTGGTAAATGCCTATTTAACCTTCCTTGGAGTCCAGATTTGACGAGGGTTCCTTCATACCTTTTAAGCTTCATTCACTTGCGCAACTTTTGGGACTATAATCGCTTAAAGATATTAAGAACTCGATTTGTTATGATTTTTAGAAGATTGCCCTGTAATCTGAAAGTCTGGGCAGCGCACGGAGCTGCGTTTTTCATTGTTTGTTATGGTTAAACGATGCTATTGGTTGTGGGTCCTTATGGGTCTAAAAGATTGGTAAGTTGGTGAACTTTTGGCATTAGAATCATTGAAAAATATTGAGTATGGAATTTTTAATGAATTGTCAAACACGGACTGCTCTCTTGGAAAATTTTGGTCCGTTAATCCTCGTTCGTCTGTTTTGACTCCCAATCACTTCTAACACATTTTGAACGTCGTTAAACCATCCTTAAGCTTGATTACTCGAGTTCCAATGAGTTAATGATCATTTAAATTCTTTTGATGCCCGTTAAGCGTAATCTTAGCATCGTTGTAAATGAAATACGTGATGTAGGATTGTTTAGGAGTACCGAAGGCTTAGTGTGACGTTGTAGGAAATATAGTTGGTAGATGTGAGCTTTTCTAGTGATCCAAGTGGTAGCACAGTAATGCGTGTCCGCGTAATTTGCTTATCCTTCAAACTCTTTTGGCTCTCGTTCCATGAGATCTAAGTATCAATATTAGTGAGTAGCATGTTGTAGAGTGGCTATGGAGTCGGTACAATATTGTGATGTTTTGTTTTGATTGATCGTTTGGAATACATTGTAATGTGATTGTCGATACGTGTTTGACCTATAAGTCAGTTTGATTGACGTGATCTATTGCGTCATGAGATTATGAGAAGTATTTGTTGAAGGGATTGTGTGATTGTTGGGATTCGAGTGACTGTAATTGAGAATTGGAATGAGGAAATGCTAACTGCAATGCAAGGGGTAGAAATGCAGAGTTGTTGAGATTATGAGAAGTGTTGAAATAGTTGCGAACCTATTGTGAGTACGTTTGATTGATGTGAGTTTAATAATATTTCTACATGACAAGTGAATGGTTAGGAATACTTACAAGCTGTCGGGAACTCTTTGGCCATAGTCTGTCTTTCGTTGTAATAAACTCATGTTTCTCATGGTTTACTTATGAAATTCTTTCACTCTAGATGCATAACTCATTATATTTCCTATAACTTGCGTATAGATTTCTCTACTGGGCTAGTGTAGCTCAACCTATCATTTTCAGGTATTTAACAAGGAAGTTGGCATGGCGTGCATTGTGTGCCTGTTGATCGTGGGTTTCAAAGGTATAAAAGAGGCGACAAATTGGCATTTGTTTGAAATTAGTATTCAAAAGAATGATTAAAGTAAAATGTAATATTATTTTGATATTTGTATATCTTGGGGCTTCGAGTTAGGGTTGTAACGTTTGAATTGAACTTTGAGGATTGGGGGAAAACATGTCATTTGGGTATTATCGGTACTTCATTAATGATTTTTATTATTTAAAATGATTATTATTTATGTTGAAAATCTAGGGCGTGACAACTGTCTCGAAGAAAGTCTTCGTTTAGATGATGATGAAGACGACTTTGATGATGACCCATGTCCCATATGTCCGTCGTCACCTTCTACTTCTTGTAAATCTCCTTCGTCTCCTCAACCTCCATCTGATGATGGCTCTTCAAGTCAACCCAGTGGGTGTTTTATGTTCACCTCCTCATCCTCGTGGATTGAAGCAGATTTTCCTCCTTTGGAATTCCATAATTCCCAAGAGAGGACAACTCACCGTCATAAAATTTCAGATCCTACTACCATTCTCCCTGATGGTAGTACCAAGGTTGTGTCCGCAGCGGAAGTAGCAATAAATTGGCAATCAGTAAATTCTCTAGCCCAAAACCAAATTCTCCAGAGAATTGCTAACTCTCAGAAAAATTTGGAGAATGCCGTTCATAAGAAGTTATCCACTTTGGAACTTCTTATTAGAGATTTGCAACAGAAAATTCAAACTGTTCACCAAGAACTTCTCCAGATGGCCTATGCCAACCAAGCATTTTCAGCAGCCTTTTCCCAAAAAGATGCTGAAGTGAAGCATCTCAAGAATCAGCTTCATTCTCTTCAAGTTCAGCAGTATTCTCAGCAGAAAAGCTCATTTGACATGTTCTCATCTTCCTTTCAACAGAGTTTGTTTGGGTATCCTCAAATGTCTCAACCCTTACATATACCTCCTACCTCAGGGTTTGGTGAGTCCAATATCTTTGGAAGCTCATCAGCTTTTCTTCCTCCACCAAAAAGACCATCTCCACCAAAACTTCCTTTCCCAAAGCCCCAGATAAAACCTATCCAGCCTACTACAGTTCTATCTCCACCAGTTTCATCTTCACCATCTACCTCTACCTCCGTTCCAACTACCTCCACTCCTCCTAACCCATCTGATCCAAACTCCAAGTCACCCCAGTTAATGGTCTAACCAATCTCTAACCCTTCTAAAAATCCAATCTTCACTCTTTTACATACCTTAGCCACTATACCTGAACCCCCATCTCTTGAACCAACCATTGAGTTTGATTTAGATATTGAATCCACATACTCTATCCCAATTCCTCATGTTTTCATGATGAACCCAGAAAACCCAGAAGAAAATGTTGAAGATCCTATCATTGAAGAAGGTCTTGAGTTTGACACACCTCCAGAAATTCCAACATTTGATTCCTTCTCACATTCCAATATCCATACCCAAGGTTTCTCCTTTGATACCATACCCCCATCAAAATGGTTAGATAAGCTTTATGAGATTCATGTTTGGTGCACTGCCGCTATGCTTTCCCCAAATGCTACACTAAGTATTGTCCTTACTAAGTGTACAACAAAGTTCTTTGACCGTCTCCGTCAATGGTACTTAGCTCTTGGTGAGTACCGACAGTTGCAGCTAAAACAACTTCCAACCCTTGATCAATTTATCTCAGTCTTGCAAACCGAATTTCTTGGAGACCATGACGATACTAAAGAGTTTGTTCGCGAAGAATATCTCAGCATGAAGTGTTGTTCATTCAAAAGAAAAGACTTAGAAATCCATTATAATCGCATGTCTCAGCGATTTTATCTCCTCAACAGCATGGATGATGTCAACTTAAAGCAAGCTTTTCTCAATTCCCTTCCTGAACCATTGGGAAATGAGACAATAAGGCTCCTTCAAACAAAAGGATTGACGCTGAATGCCACATCCCTTGGTGGTATTTACCAA
The DNA here is from genome assembly GCA_019656275.1 of Rhododendron kiyosumense. Classification (NCBI taxonomy): domain Eukaryota; kingdom Viridiplantae; phylum Streptophyta; class Magnoliopsida; order Ericales; family Ericaceae; genus Rhododendron; species Rhododendron kiyosumense. The sequence goes on along the minus strand of BPLS01000474.1, from coordinate 7,524 downwards.
CACTCTTTGATTGCTTTGGAAAAATTGTGCAATCATCAGAAATTTCTCAAAACTCTTGAAGAACAGGGAAAACTTCTTGGCAAAGTATGTGACCGGCCCGACCTATCTATAAAGTGCAAAGACAAGAAGTGCACTTGCCGCCCTTCATATCGGAAGTCCAAACATTTTCAGAAATGGAAATTCCGATCCCCTAGCAAGTTTTCAAAGTTTCCAAAATCTGGCAAGTTCTCACACAGGAAAAAATGGAAATTTTTCAAGAAGAAGAAATTCAGAGGACAGCGAAAGTCTGATTGCTGTTACATATGTGGAAAAAAAGGGCACTATGCCAAACCATGTCCCAATAAAGCAGAAAGAGATAAGATGGTGAGCTCTTTGGCTCTCATTGATAATGATCTTGAAGATGCTGATGTCGAATCCCTATTTTCCATTGATGATGAAGCAACAGATGAAGCAGTCCTTGCATTCACCTTTGATGACTCTTCATCGGAATCAGATGATTCTTCCGATGAGCCTGACTCATTCACCTATGAAATCCAAACCTTTGGATTCTCAAATATCATGCTGGCTCAGCCCTTGGGAAAGGTCAAAATCTTGTTTGGAAAATACGAGAAACCTATACCAGTTATCGCCTTCTTTGATACTGGTGCAGCAGCCTCCATTCTCAACCCAGCAATCCTCCCCAGGTCCTATTGGCAGTCTTGTTTCAGACCCTTTACAGCAGCCAACGGAGAAATTTTGGTCTTCACTCTAATCAGTAAGCCTATTACAATCCAACTCTTCCCTGGATACACCATAAAAAATCAAGTTTATGGTTCTGATCTTCTAGGAAAAAATTTATTATTAGGCTTTGATATCCTCCAAAATCTTAGCAAAGTCTCCTAGCTCAAAAAAGGATTGAAGTACAAAAATTACCTGTTACCCTGGACCACTCAACCAAACCTCTTTTCCATAGAAACTTTCTCCTCAAAGAAACCATAATCCAAACTTCTTGTGCTGAATCCCATTCTCAGTTCCTCACCAAATGCTCCAACCCACTTTGGAAAAATTCGGACTTCTTCATTTCTCTTCCCTTTAAGAAAAATGAAGACATCAACCCCATAAAAGCTACCCATCATGGAATGAATCCAGAACACTACCAGCTTGCTCTATAGGAACTCCAGCAACTCCAGTCAGAAGGTTTGATCGAGCCCACAACCTTTCAGTGGGCATGTGAAGCATTTTATGTCAACAAAAGGACAGAGCAAATAAGAGGAAAGCTCCGCCTGGTTATCAATTACCAGCCTTTTAATAATTTTCTGCAAGATAACAAATTCTCTCTTCCTCGCCGAAGTGTTCTTTTTGCAAATTTGCCTAAAGCTCAAATTTTCTCTAAGTTTGACTTGAAAGCAGGTTTTGGCAACTGGGCATCCATCCAGATGATCGTCCCAAGACCGATTTCTGCATTCCAGATCACCACTTCCAGTGGTCAGTCATGCCTTTTAGAGTAAAAACGGCTCCATCCTTGTTTCAAAAGGCCATGATTCGGATATTTGCTCCCATTCTGTCTTCAGCCGTCGTCTATATTGATGACATCCTCCTCTTCTCCCCAGATATTGAGTCTCATGCTGTTTTACTACAATCTTTCACTCCCTAGTCCAAACCCATGGTATTATGTTCTCAGAGAAAAAGATGCTTCTTGCTCAACCAGAAATTGATTTTTTAGGAATATATATCTCTAAAGGTCAATATCTCCTCCAGCCACATATAGCCTCTCAACTTGACCATTTTCCAGATGAAAATCTCACAGTCAAACAAGTTCAACAGTTCCTTGGAATTGTTAACTACATGGCAGATTTCATCCCCAACGTTGCCCAATACCGTACTCCTCTCTCAACTCTACTAAAGAAAAATCCTCCTCTTTGGTCAACCCATTGTACAAAAGCTGTCACAGACCTCAAAGCCATATCGAAAACCCTTCCTTCAATAACCATACCTTCAGATGGGAAAAGAGTTCTCCAGACAGATGCCTCTGATCTCTATTGGGGAGCAGTTCTTTTGGAAGAAAATTCAGAACAGAAGCGCAGAATTTATGGATACAAGAGTGGTGCTTTCTCTCCAGCAGAACTTCATTACCACTCTACTTACAAAGAAATTCTGGCAATCAAAAGGAGTATTGAGAAGTTTGAATTTCATCTAATCGGTCATCATTTTCTTATTGAGACTGATATGATGAGTTTTCCCAGCATGCTCAAGTTCAAACAGAAGCACCTTCCAAAGGCACAGTTACTCAGATGGGCAAATTGGTTTTCTAATTGGAGTTTTGATGCTGTCCACATAAAAGGAAAAACCAATATCCTCCCAGATTTTCTGTCCAGACTCAGAAAAGAAATCAACTAGTTTTTCAAAACAAAAACCCATTCGTTTGTCCCCGGTTGTTTTCCAATAATTTCCTGTTTCCACCCAATTAATCTTCCTATTCACCTTTAGTGTCATCTTTTAGAGTTAACCCTTCTTTCCAGGTGTGTCCAAATGTGTCAAAACCTTCAACATCTCTGTATTTTCAAATATGGTCTTGATGAAGGTCCCATAAAAGGTCTACCTTTTCATCCTGTCTATCATTTTCTCACCCAGTTTGAAGTGTCTTACCATAATGTCTTTAATTTCAAAAAAGAAGCCTACATTCTCTTGTGGTATTTAGTCGATGTGTATACTATAAGTGTCAGTTTCAATAAATCAGCAGTGTTGGTGTATCTAGCACAAGCAGCGTTCAATCAAGTCCAACCCCCAGAGGATTTCTTTTTAAAATTTCTCTTGCTTTTTGGAACCATACCCTACTGGCAACAACAGATCAGACAGATCCCCATTGGTCCAGACAAAGACCTCCAATTTACTTTTTGGACAAGTCGCAACAATAGATGTCTTCCTAATCCAGATGGTTTTATCACTTGGCGAAAGGAGTATCACACTATATTCCTTTTAGCATATCAAGAGTCCCCAAGCATCGAGATCCACAATGGAAATTATCTGGTCATGACTCAAACGATGTGTTCACTCAATGGATTAACACCTGCAGACGTTCCCTCATCTCTCCTCCATTATGAATCTGCAAACTGGAAATTCAATGATACTTATCCGGAAGAATGGCGCCAAAATATTCGCTATCTTTTGGAACAGTATTACTTGACTGAAGACTATTTTGGAAGTAGTGGATCGGATAAACCTGAATAACTTTTCAGGCTAGCTGTCTCTTTTGTGATGTAATATAAAGTGTAGTAGTATTGTCTTCCTCCTCTTTTCCAGAGAGGGTGAAATTGTATAATGACTGGTCCAAGCTAGAGGTCCTTATAATTGGTCTTTACTGTACTAATAAAGACCATGTAGTAATAAATGCTAAAGCAGAAGTAGTTATAAGTTTGTACGTAGTATAGACTTTTGTAAGTAATAGAAGTCATGTGAGTAACAGTAAAATCTAATAAGTGTGGCATGTAAATGATGTAAGCACTGATGCTGGGCAACCCCTCCTTGCGCCTATGAAAGGAGGGCGTCTCCCTCTATAAACACCAAGTCAGTTGAAGCAATATATCCAGTGTGTTATATTCTCTTGTGTTTCTCTTGTTCCTTATTGTGTTCTCTTTGATCCTAACCTACTACCTAGCAGTCCAGCAACACTCATCAGGATATTCAGCAGCTCCACATCCATTAAGCTTACTGCCTTAAAACCTTCCATTTTAGCAACTCCATCATCTCTATTAGCAGTTCTGCACTCATTTCATGATCACTATCACCCAGCAACTCTAATAGCTCTATACTCCCAACAGCTCATGCTCGAATCGATCAACAGCTCTGTTCGCTACCTCGACAGCTTTGCATCCACTCCTCCAAATAACTCTATTCAGTAGCTTTATGCTCAAGTCACTATCAGTAGCTCTAAACTCACCCAGCAGCCCCGAGTTTGTTATCTTAGCTGTTTCATCTGCGATTCCACCATCTTAATAGCTTCACCACCTCTCAGCAGCCCTACCAGAAGGCTTTACTATTTCAAGCTCCCAGCCCACTATCTCAGCTGGCTCTACGCCGCCACAACCAACAAGATATCATCTATTCTCAAACTCTACCCTTGAATGCTCAAAATCCAACATTTTGAATGCTCGAAGCTCTTCGAATGCCCAACCACTGTGTACTGGATGCTCAAGTTCTACACTTGAATGCTCATGCTCTACGCTTGATTGCCCAACCACTGCATATTGGATGCTCAAAACCTGTACTTTGAATGCTTGGATGCTACCCTCCGAATGCTCGAGCTCTATGCTCTGAATGCTCAAGTCCGGAACTTGAAAGAAGCTCTATGCTTAAATCAAACACACATGCACGGGCCCGTGCGCATATTGCATCAATCACATTGAGTCTACATAACCATCATCATTAACATATCTGCTCACATCTAACAATCATCATCACATATACATATTTTGCATCTCTCTCTCACTCATGAAACAGGTCAATCCTATAGTCAACCGGCTCTACGCCTCGGTTTTATTGATCTGTCTAGCGCCTTAATCATTTGGCTCTACGCCAAAAATTTATGATGGGAAAACTCCCTGCACAGACCTTCAGAATGCAACCGACTCTATGCCTCGGTTATATCTCTACAAATTCTAAGCTCCGATTCCTTAGGCTCTCGCCTTACGAATGCAACTGGCTCTACGCCTCAATTCTGTTAAGCTCCGTGCGCAGACTTTCAAAATGCAACTAGCTCTGTGCCTCGGTTCTATCACCTCAAGCTCTAAGCTCTGTTTCCTCAGGCTCTCGCCTCATGACTGCAACCGGCTCCGCGCCTCGGTTCCTTCATCTCAATGCTCTGTGCTCTAGTTACTGGCATATCTCAAAATCGGCATCTAACTCGTCTCTAGAAGATGGCTAGGATTCCACCCTATATCTCAAAATCGGCGTCCGATTCATTCCCAGCAGATGGTTTGTATTCCACCCAGTTACATCTATTCCATCAAGCTCATTCGCAAGGATAGGCTACTTTACTGAGCTCCCCTCAGTGAAAGTAAGAATGATCAAGAAAAGCAAACGACTCACTTGTTGTGTATTGATCTACCCTAAAATACTAAGGATGCTCTCCGCAGAAATTCCCCAGGCAGCCCCGCTCTCCTTCAGCTACTCTCCGCCAAAATCTTGGCATTGCCTAGGTATGTTGCACTACGGCTTTTTAAGCCCGAATGTATGTCTTCTATTTCTAACCCTCCAAACTTTTTATGTTTCTTTATTGCCTCTAAACTACTGTTGGTCTAAATTTCCCTTGTGGAGTACGTAGGCAGCCTCCCGGCCCGACTATAACAAAAACCTTTTTCAAAAAACCCCTTGGAATAGTGGTTGGACCAAATTGAGTAGCTTTTTTTATAGCTTTGACTCTTACTTAAACATGTCTCACGATCCATCTAAGTTCAATCAAAGAGGGGCATCTGTAGACACCCTAATTTGGCCTAACGATTATTTCAAGTCCCACCTCGGGGACCATCCCGATGATGATATGGATACAGTGATTGCTGATTGACTTCTCGTGAACCCATGGACTTATGGTGAGTACTTTAAGCCACTTAGAGGACCTAATCCAGAGCCATATAGCCTTTCAGACAGAAATACAGTATCCCAGGAGAATCTTTCTATCGGCTATAACATCAATCTCATGGCCTCAACATCATTTCTTCACCTGTGAAACTTGTTGCCTGAAAATCTCCCTGAGAGATTGATCTTTCAGCCACCAGGTCTATCCTTCGGCTGCTTAATAGTTCCTACGGCCGCTAGATCTTTTGCCTAGCCACCAGATCGTTTATTTTTCAGATTCTAGAACGTTCTGTCATTCGTTTGACCCAATCACAAAACCCTAGCAGCCAAATCCTGATGCGTTCGGGCTACGTAAAGAGATTACCATGAGGAGTTTGTGTTGCCTTATAACTCCAATTCAATCAATTGATTTTGATTGGTTGAGATTTGTCATCCCTATGCCTATATAAAGGAGCCCTTGGGTTCCAAAAATATGACAAATTCATATATAGAATATTCCTTCTCTAGCCACGAAATTCTGCCATTATACTCTCTCAAATCCCCACTACAAAAGCCCAAACCTTCTGAAGGCAGTCACTAATCCGACGATCAAACCCCGAAGTTTAAACCCTAAACCTAAGGTTTCGAGGAGCTAAATCAGTTAATCCCACTCAATTCGAAGTAATCAAGCAACTGAGGGATCAATGTGGTGAGGCCTAGGGGCCTATGATTTGATCAATTTTACGTTTTTGTACTATAATCGTAGCGTTTTGACTTTCTGCTAATCATTTACTCTGGTGTGAGGAAGAACATCGGCTGGAGAATCAATCTCTCGGCCGATACATCAATCCAGAAGGATCCCTCAGCTGTGACATCAATTCACCGGCCAAGAGATCCATTCTCTCGGACAGTTGTATTATTTTCTGCTTATTTTTTATGCATGTTTTCATTATTGTCTCAGCTCACCATTAACTATTTAAAGGCTAATTAATTAGTTTGTGTTTAGAATTACATAGAGCATGTACTAATCTTATGTTGAACAATTATGGGCTAGTCTCACGATTGGGCAAAGAGGGGTGCCTAACACCTTCCCCTTATTGTACTTTTGGCACCCGTACCCGGAATCTCTATTTGTTTTTTCTAGTTTTTATAAACTAGGTAGCGACTCTGTTTTGATGATAATCGCTATCATGTGGCGATGTTCCTAGCTATGGGAATGTCCACAATCTTGGTTCATGAAGTAGAAAGCAAACAAACAAACGATGATCAATCTGTATGGCGATGCCCCGATAGGGAGGTGTCTACAATACCATCTATATTAACATATACACAAATACCAATAGAGGTACATGATTCCAAAAGACCAAACAGATGTACTAACATGCTTACAAAAACCAAACAAATATACCAACACAAAACAACAGGTATACAAAGTGTACTAATAGATACTGAGATACCAATAAATCTACATGGTTCCAAACTACCAAACAGATGTACCATATGCTTAAAGCAGATATACTAAGTGTAATAACAGATACAGACCTACAAACAGACCTATATGGTTCCAAACTACAAAATAGATGTACCAGCATAATGTCAAAAACCAAACAGATGTACCATCACAAAGCAACAGATATACCAAAATACCAAATAGATGCACCAACATAAATACAAAATCCAAACAGATATACCAAGTGTACTAACAAATACAGATATCCTAACAGACCAACATTATTCCAGACTACAAAAATTGAACAGAATTACCAACACTGTCACAACCCCACTCCGGCCAGCACTCAAATGAGCTCAAACAGATGTGAGGGTGCAACATCAACCTCCAATCTAATCCTACAACTCAAGTTCTAGCAATTAAGTTAATGAACAGCCATTTTATTGATAACGCAAAATATATCGTTCTTATAAACACAGCGGAAGTCTTAAGGAAACGTTAAACTATACAATGAACCAAATATAAACATAGGCTGCAACTATATC
>BPLS01000473.1:112724-154210 GCA_019656275.1 Rhododendron kiyosumense | reverse complement strand
TATTTGGTGTTTTAATTACTCCGTACTTTTAGCGACCAAATTAATTAAACAAAGTGTGAGATATCATAAACTATGGTACTATTTAAAACTCGTAAGAGGGTAATGTTCACCCTCTTACGGTTCAGTTTACGCGCATCTCGAATTAATTTTTACCGCCTCTCTTACAATTGTTTCACACGCTTATTGTGAAGTGAAATATATGGCTCATAGAGTTCTCCTGACAAGAAAAATCGAACCTGAAACATTAAAATCATACTAAGATCGTGTAAATTTCCAAGTCTCATGTCATTTTTTGACATTAATGCCTTCGTGTTGTCATAACTACTATTTGTTTCATAAAGATCATATGAAAATACCCTGTTGCCATCAATCCTCGTTATGTGAAGCCAATTTGTTTTTGGAAAGTTATATGTATATCCATGATGGATGTGAGCGGCTAGGTTGCCTAGATGTGTACTGCACATTTGACAAATATTTTGATATATAATATTTTAGCCTACATTGAGCAGATTTTTAAAAAGTTCACTCGGGTTTTTTTTTTTAAATTACTGAACAGTTTGGATCATCCGTACGAGATTTGAAGTGGGCCCCGCGTGTCCGTTGATTTCCAATTAGTGTTCTGGCTGTCAGCGACCTTAGCATTTTCGATACTCCTACCGCTAAAGGACTATCTTGTCCCAATTTGATTAGTACCCATGATATTAACACTGAATTTTCTTTGGAAAGATAGTCTAGATGTGGAGAAATTTTTGGGTGCCAGGTGAGTATATCTCATGTGATATCCGCTTGACACATCTAAGCCGTCCAATATACTTTTGGACAGCTCGGATTGAAATGCTCTCTCTTCTTTCATCCAACACTTTCTCTCTCTTTTTTCTCTCCAAATCCGAGCTATCCAAAAACGCAATAGATTGTTCGGATGCACCGAGCAGACACCACGTGGTACCCGCCCCGCATTGAAATTTTTTCCATATATGTGTAGTTTCTCCGGGTTCAATCTTTCATAAATATTCTGGTAGTACTACTTTCAACCGCTGAAATTCCATCTTTTCCCATTTTGATTAGTCATTGATATTAATATCTGAATTTTCTTTGAAAATAATTATTTAATCAAACTTGGATGATTTGGACGAGGAACGCGGGGGCACTGCTGGATTGGGGAAATCCTTAGCTAAAAAGTGAAGGGCAAAAAGTTCTAGATCTTCTAAAAAAATGGTTTTGACAAGTAAAACCATGCCTTCTTGTTGGGTCATACCCCAAACCCAATGGTTTAAAATATGATTTGAATCCTTGTTTATGGAGCTCATCCAATAGAATATGGTATATCATTATAAAAAAAAACTGAATATAGTATCAATTCAAAAAAGATTTTAAAAATAAACACCAAGAGGGTTCACTCGAGCGACCTTCACGTGCAACCCAGATGCACATAGAAGTATGAATTGATGAGATGAAGCGATTAATTCAGGTCATAAAGACTTAATCACGTGAGGTTATCAAATACTTAACTCTAATACTATGTTAGATTTCTTAGAGGTTTTCAATCCGAAACCAATAAACTATAGACTCTAGATTAATTAACCTGGTGGTTTGGACGAGTGACATGACGTAGGATAAAGTGTCAAAATACTATATTGGGCAAATCCTTTTGAGTCAAAAAGTGAAGTGCAAGAAGTTTTTACTAGATCTTCTAAATAAAATGGTTGACCAGTAAAACCATGCATGCCTGGTTCATGCTGGGTCCCATCCCAAGGGTTTAAAAAATATGATTTGAATCCTTCTTTATGGAATCCATCCAATAGAATATGAGTACTACTTTTCATTCCAAAAATAAACTGAATATGTCATAATTTAGAAAGGATTTTCAAGATTTTTTTTTTGATCATTTGATTACGGATAACCGATCATTTTGATTTAGGATGACCACAACTGCTACCTCAATCCGGTAAATATCAAATTTCGTCGTTCGCATATAGCAAACACAATTTCAGTTGGTTCCACGCCTTGCATCTTTAAGTTGTGCGACTTTTGAGGGTTCGATGATACGAAGACAATATTGAAACAAACTTAGGCCCCGTTCGGTTTTTCGTCCTTATTCAAAATTTTTTCGTATACCTCTTTTTAGTTTTTTGTCAAAATATTTAAGACTAAGCATTCAACTTGACAAAGAGAATTAAAAACGTATTCATATATGAATCGAAGGTTAAAAATTAGAAGTTCAAAAAAGACAAACAATAAGACACGTAACTTACTTGTCTGTTTGATTCATTTTCATGCTTACTAAACTCTTTTTGGCTTTTGGTTATAACTTTTTCGTTTCAAATTTTACTTGTCATGACGAGGCTTTTTCAGCGAGTTTGGAGTCAATTTTGACGGTAAATCGATAGATCTACTGTAACAATCCGGATTTTTGCCCTATTTTTTTCGAATAAAGAAATTATTTTTTAATCAAATAGTCTATAGTAATCGATTAATTATTTAAAAGTATAATTAGATTAAATTAGAACCTAGATTAATTTTTGGCAACTGAAATTAGTTTAGCATAATTTTACCTTAACTTGTAACTATAAATGTGTGTACAAATTTATCTATATTATTCATACTAATAATCATCCCACAATTTATGGGATTTGGTTACCCATCTCTCACCAATCTCTCCCTCTATCTTTATCTTTTCACTTATTCACTTCCCTTCAAACTCTTCTTAAACTATATCTCTCTCTAATCTCAACAACATCTCACTCTCCCACTTTTCTCCACTACTCTTCCTATATTACTCTACGTCTACTACAAAACCAAATCCATCTCCCCATCCTATTCGGCTGAGAGAGAGAGAGAAGAAATCTGGAAAAGAATGAGAGAAGAAAAAGAAAAGATCGATCACCCAATTTCTTTTTTCGTCCATATCACGTACCTCTGTTCATGGCCTGTTTCCTCCTAGTTGATGACGTTTTTAGGCCTGAGTTTCTTCACAAATGTTGTAGAGGGCGTCAAGAGCTTCGATTTCAACCCAAGAATCGCCCAAAATGGTGAAGAATTGATAGAGTTATCGCCGTTCAAAGTTAGGTAAAATTCTCGGATTCTGATTTTCAGGCAGATTTAGCGACCCTTCTAAACTTCCATTTTTCTCCTACTTAGAGTGGTTTTCGGGCTTAGACTTCTTCACAAAAGTTGTAGAGATTTTCAAGATCTTCGTATTACACACAAGAATCGTCCAAAACAGCAGAGGTTTGGTCAAGTTATTCCAGCCCTAAGTTGCTGCTAGAATACCGATCTTTCGCCATCAAACGAAAACCCACCGGATTCCACCAAATCGCTTTGTCCGGAATAAAGGTAGATTAATCTTTCTCCTACTCCTAAGTATATTAAGTAATTACGTATCAATTTTATGATCCAGATTGAAAGAAATCGATCTCGACGTTGCGTGGTCGAGACCGGCCGTTCTCCTCTGTTTATTTTTTTTTTCTTCGGCTGTGAACAGTGAATCCCACGGGATGGGTATTGAATTTTTTTTGATAAAATAACACTTTGATCCTCGTAAATTATTTAGTGTACCAGTTTTTGTCCAAATGTATGATATACATTATAATTAGCCCCTAAGTATATTAATGCTTTCATATGTTAGTGTTAATTAAAAAGAAACGAAATCGGCTTAGGACGGACGGAACCCAGTTGTTCGTATGCTAGTGTTGTTAAGCGTTAGAACCAAAAAAAACAGAAGATGACCCTATATTGTAGTTACACCCCGGAGGTTGTTTAGTATAGAAATTTGGCCCCAATAAAGTTATTGACTTAAAACGATTAGACCCTTAGGTTACTTAAGTGTACAGTTTCGACCCCATTGTTATATTATCACTAATATGATAATCTAATTTCATAGTGTAAACTATACAAGCCTAGACTTACTAGTAATTGAACAAAATTAATTTTCTTTATTAATAAAGTTTTCCGCCAATAATATTTACTTCTTGGCCATACAAGATTAAGGGTAACGGCCCATTCATAAAAAATTACGTGATTTCTACGCTTATTATTTATTTCAATTATTATTGTGATTATTTGTATATTGCTCCGACTCTTGATTTATATGTTAGATTTGGATCCTAGAGACATGGGGTGGTATGCGAATAGAATTCACCGAGATAATATTAGGTAATGGATAAATTAGAAAGTTTTATTTTTAGATTGTCTGCAGGCGGAATTTTGTGATGTGATGAGTTGGATGTGATGATTTGAAACTGGCAAAGTAAGCCCAGTGATAAATTGAAACTGGCGGGAGTCCAGTGATGAATTGAAAAGTGGCAAGGTAAGCCTAGTGATGAATTAAAATTGGCAAACTAAGCCCAGTGATGAATTAAAACTGGCAGGAGTCCAGTGATGAATTGAAACTGGCAAAGTAAGCCCAGTGATGATTGTGATGTGGTGCATAAGATAGGCGAACCCTAGTTATGATTCGGGCATGATAAGCTTCCTTTTGTTGTAATAAGAGGGATACACGCTGGGTAGATAACTTAGGTTCAATCCGCGACAACAAAAGGAAGTGATCTCATGAGACAGGGCATAGCTAGCGGTTGGGAGGAAAGACCCCGCCGAGGAGATCTTAGATTACACGTTAAGTTAATGGATAGTAATAAACCGGTTTATGTGGAAACAACTCTGTTTTACTTTTTCGCATTACTATTATCCTATTGTTTGCTAGCTGTAAAGTAAGAGAGCCAGTTGGGTTGGATTATTCTACTGGGTGATTTATCACTCACGGATACGTCTGTATCCTGGCAAATCGTTTGTTTCGGCGATCAATTTGCCAAATGGAGCAGGATTCAATGGAGGGGATTCAATGATCAATGGTGCAGTTCGACATGAAAAGAATATCAGGAACGAAGATCGAGTATGTTTGGAATCTGTATCAAGTCTAGAGTCGGCTCTGAAATTAATGTATTTTGAATCACTAAATCTATCTTGAGTTTGTAATAGCTAAACCTTATTTTAGAAAATTATATTTATTTAGCAAACTTTCTTGAGAAATTTTTTTTATTTGCTCCTGAAAAATGGGGGCGTTACATCTACTGAGACCAGCACCAATGGCTAAGACCTAGTAGGGTTTGGTGTGTGTCTATGTTCAATTGTTTGGTCTTTCCTCCCTTCGTGGAGTGTGTTCCTCTTCTATGGAGAGCTAGTTACAACCCTAAAGTGTTGTGTTCTTTTATCTTTATGGATATTCATCAGTGTTCATTTTTATTCGTTTGGACTACCCATTTGTTGGACTCTCTACGTCCTCTCTTTTTTGCAGCCCTTCTCCATCGTAGTACTTTAGAAAAAGGAACAACCAATGGAAGAAGAGATTTGACACCCAAATTTTTTGTTTTTTTTGGACATTTTTTATTGTTGGGATTATCCTGTACCACGTCACGTTGTGAAACTATATCGGTTATTGATTAAAACACCGAGTATGTAATTTTCGTGAATATGTAATCCAATCTGATGCCAATGATCATTTCCGATGATACGAATGTGCTTGGATTTACAGTTGAGTTTTAGAAATAATTGTGTATTCAACGTAGGGTTTGCGTTTTTCTTTTCCGGCGGTCTTCCGTCTCTTCTACCGGCTAGGTCTCCTAGTCCGATTTGGTACCATTTCGGGTCTCCCCGGATCTGGTGTGGTTGTGGAGGTGGGTAAATAATTCCTTTGTTTTTGTTCTTGTTCTGGTCTTGTTTGGCCTCATCGGCAATTTGGGTAACTCCGGCAGCTCCGGCAGTAGTGTGTGGCCAGAGGTGTTCATGAGTGGCCCTCCACGGTGATTTTCCCCACGTCTGGATTTCCAGGGAACGTAATGACTCAGCAATGGCAACGTCCCTTCCTCGGCTTGGCGGATGTCTCCGTCTTTTGGGTCAGCCGCTCAGGCCTCTATCGTGTTCTTACGATTTTTCTAATCTAGGGTTTTGATTTTTGGAGATTTGATGCATGTATTCGGGGTTTGTTCCCCGCTTGTGTGATTTCCTCTGTAAATCGATCCTCTGGATCTTTATTGATATTGGCAATGAACATTACCCTTCAAAAAAAAAATGTAACGTTGTGGTTGTTAGCCTTAGTGCCAGCTTGTGGCCAATGGTGGACACCTTGGGGCATGTGACTGATAGGTGCATAAATATGCTTATTACGCCCCCTAATTTAGACTTGTTATGCCCATTTAGCGTGCTACTTGGGGTTTGATAGTTGTTAATTTTGTTTCAAGACTCTTAAAGCACATGGATAACATTTGGAGTTAAAGCGCGAAATTGAATTTTATTTCGTGTCAAAACAAAGCCGGTCATCAAATTAACTGAAGTTTGAAGCAGCAATTGATGAGTTTGTGCTGAACTTATTTGGATCAAAACTAGAGGTGGCAAATAGGTGGATTTGGGTCAAATTCGATAAGTTGTAAGTGGGTTGGGTCTTTAATGGGTCATTGACCCATTTAGAACCCATTAGTTATGAGCCTAAGTACCCATACCCATGCTTGACCAATTTCTAGACCTAAAATAATGGGTTGCCCCAAGCGTAGGGTGGAGACCGATGTAGCATAATATCTGGTAAGACCGGAGTCGAATCCACTAAGGACGGTGAAGTGTGTGATGTGAAACCTCGGGTTGTTATAATTAAAGCGGGCTCTTAGGTAGCCACCCTTTGTCGATTGATTGAGATTTAACTAATATTAACAAATAACTATTCTTTTCAAATAATTAAAAAGAAGGTACGGTCGTGGGATTCATAGTACTCGTAACCAGTCCGAATTTACCTGCTCTATTCGATGTCCTTAAAAATATTCAATTTTAGATTGGAAAAGATACCCCGCAAGATGCGAAACCTTAGGGTCACCGTTTACCCATGCGCAGCGGAGAATGAGTTTTGGACCCCCATTCCCCCGTTCACATGGGCTCCGACAATGCCCGGGTTCGTCCGCGGGAAGTATTTTTCAATCTAAAATCGTTTTCTTTATTATTTGAAATTAAGAGCAGTGTCCGAACTGGTCACGGTGTGCTAATCACCCCGCGACCCTACCTTAACGACTACTCACTGAACATCATGCATAAAATAAAAGAAACCCTAACTTGAAACATGATTCTAAATACAAGATAGAAAACAAACAAAAGATCTAAGTTAAGTAAGAACAGACAATCAACTTTTATAAAGAACAGGAATTAAAACGAATTACTGAAATGCGAGTAATTGAATAAAGCATAAAAACTTGAAAGGAAAAACAAACTTGGAACAAAACTGTACGAACAGAAAGAGATCTCGGCAGCCCCCTCTGCTTTTTCGTCGTGCGTGAGAATCCAATAAGATATCCCAGCGCTGTAGCTCTCGGTCTTGGCAGCCCCGAAAATCCCCCCCTTTACAAAAGCTGCTGCCTTCCTTTTATAAGCCACGTCTGCCGTCATATTCCAAACCCTGTCCTACTTTTTTAATTCCCAGCCGTAGCCATTTCCTTCCTTGGCCCATTATTTAGTCAACAACTAATAAATATTGGGCCCAATCAATGGAATTGCAATTCATTTTCCCTGGTGATGCCCGAGAGCCGTGGCCCACATCCACTGCCGAGAATTGGCTTTTCTCATTCTTTCACTTGGCCCCACCACTTAATCAGCCATGGAGCAATAAACATTGGGCCTACCCTTGGTCACAATAACAAATACTTGTCAGGCCCATTAGAAGACAAAGGTCTCCAAATGTAGATTAACTAAATCCAGTGCTGAACTCTCGACTTGCAATTTGAGCACTCCACTTGATTGACTTCAAACGAAACAACTTCGAACACTGTTTAATATTTCGACTTTGCGCTCTTTTTGTACCAAATCCTCCAAATATCTACAATACACAAATTAAGCATAAATCTTCAAATAATAATATAAAATAGACTTAGCAAGGATAAATTAAGAGGCGCGTATATGAACATTTATGCGCCTATCAACCCAATTCGACCCATTTATTTAAAACCAAACCCGACCCGTCCAATAACCCAATTACAATTTTTTTTTTTTTTAATGGTATTAACCCTATTAGTCATGTTCACTGAAATGACTATATTACTGTCATGCCCTCGATTTTTCTACATAAATTAACAATACCATTGAAATAGAAAGTCCTCACAATCGTACGTACTTTACCCCAAAATACAGTACAGTTTCCTAATATTCACAAACTGGCTTACAATTACAACTTTTCAAAATAGGAGTTTCATAACAAGGGGTTTGTTTACAAGAAATATAAAGTGCTCTCCAAAATAACTTTTCTTGATATTGCCAGCATGCGCTTCAAGTACTCCATGACCATGACCTGCAATGTACCTGAAATGGTAGGTTGAGCAAACACGTGCCCAGTAGAGAATTCTATGCTCAAACTATATGTAAATTTGATGATTCATGCACTACGAATGAGTGAATATTAACAGATAGACCCATAGTACGAATGACCACCAACAAGCCGCAAGCTATAGTCTAAGAGTCCTAGATTTCACATAAATGTCTTTAGCCGTTTGCTTCTTTAACTAAATACATTAATAAACTCACGTCGTTCCACATTTGTCTATTATCAACTCAAAAACATCTTATTATTCTTCGGACGGGACTACAATGTTTCTCGTGTCCACGTTGATCATCATCAAATCCCTTTATTGCAAAACATTTCCTTTCTTTTAATCAGGTGTTTCCCATTTACAATCACTTGGGTCACCTCAGGTCTATTTCCCTCGAGCGCAGGGTAACCCCGAGTCTATTCCCTCAATAATAATAATCACATGGGTCACCTCGGGTCTAGTTCCCTCGAGCGTAGGGTCACCCCGAGTCTATTCCCTCAATAATAATAATCACTTGGGTCACCTCGTGTCTAGTTCCCTCAAGCGTAGGGCACCCTGAGTCTATTCCCTCAATATATAATAATCACTTGGGTCACCTCGGGTCTAGTTCCTTCGAGCGTAGGGTCACCCCAAGTCTATTCTCTCAATATGTACTTGGGTCACCTCTGGTCTAGTTCCCTCGAGCGTACGGTCACCCCGAGTCTATTCCCTCAATATACATGTTCATGCATTTTCATTAGTTTACCCATTCACATCAGACATAGCGTATTCAGCCCATATATATAATCCTACAATACTCTATCCATTAGTTATCCACTTTCATTCCGCCTCCCATTTCACAAACATCCATTCATTCAATTGAATTCAAATGCCATTTAATCAATTGCATGGTATTTCAAGACCAACAATCTACCATATCGCATATGATCAAATACACACGTCATCACCGTACCTCTAAGTACACCCATGTATCTTCACATACCACATATCGACCCTCAACTAGACTCTACGATGACCGGTCTTCTAGTTTCTATACTTGGAGTCCGTAAGTCGTACGCTAAAGGAGTTGAAAAAATTCTCCGGGTTAAGAGAACACGAATTGCAATTCTACCCATTGGATCACTAGATCACATGCTCACGTATATCGTTCGTGTTTCAACGCGCAATAACTTACATTCCTTATTTCTTAACTCAATGATTTCATTCTAGTCCGTTGGATACCACTCTAAGTGTGAGATAAGTAATGCTCTCCAAAACACTTGAAATAAAATGTAAATGAACCCATTAGAGTCGATGAGAGGCTTCAGAATGCGAGTTGGAAGACATAGAAAAGCAGCTGAAAAACACTGCAGCAGCTCAATCTCCTACCGATAGGTGAATGGGTCCTACCGATAGAACTTGACCTACCGGTAGGGTTAAACTTTCTACCGGTAGAAACTGAAAACAGAAAGACCAACATTTGAACGAAACGATTTTTGTACTCTACCGGTAGAAACTAAAAACAGAAAGGCCAATATTTGAACGAAACAATTTTTGTACTCTAACGGTAGAAACTGAAAACAGAAAGGCTAACATTTGAACGAAACGATTTCTGTACTAGACCTCCCAGTAGGCGAAAACTTCCTACCAGTAGAAGTTAGATACATTGAGCAGCTCATGTTGGCCGAAACAATTTTTGTACTCTATCGGTAGAAACTGAAAACAAAAAGGCTAACATTTGAACGAAACGATTTTTGTACTAGACCTACCGGTAGGGGAAAACTTCCTACCTGTAGAAGTTAGATACATTGGGAAAACTTCCTACTTGTAGAAGTTAGATACATTGAGCAGCTTTTGAGCTGCTGCTATACGTTTGAGCTGGTTGAGAAAAAATTTTAACTTGTCCTACCAGTAGGTAAAAAGTTTCTACCAGTAGGGAGAGTGTTTTTCTGGCGAATTTTTCGACGAAATTTTTAATTTTCGATCCAACCTCAATAACAACCAATACAAACTCAAAGATGACACAAGAGCACTCAAAATAAAGAGAGATAGAATTTCCTACTTCGAGTATCCTAGCACCTTATAACAACCCAAACCCAATGAAGGGCAGCAGGAACCACTATGGCGAGTGACATGGCGTTGCTACGGGCTCACAGAGGACACCGTCGAAAAGCAGAGTCTTCTAGCAGAGCATTTTCCTATGCTTTTCGATTGATCGATTCCTTTAACATCTACTAGTCATTTCACGCACAACACATTTTCTTTCTTTTCTTCTTTCTAGGAAAACAATGGTAGTAGTAGGAATTTGCTTGATTATTTTTTTTTAGGAAAACAATTGTGGTAATAGGAATTTTCTTGACTTTTAGTAACTACACATCTAACTAATAGGTTTTGACATGAATGATGTGTTTGATTCGTTTTGTTAATGAAATAAAGTTTCTTATGATGTTCTGCTTACATGGATATAATAAATATACAAATATATATGTTCTTATATTAAACTCCCCCTTTACTAAATTATAACATAACGGTATCTAGATGGAGGAAACAAGAGACAACCAAAATAACGAGCAAAACAATGGACAAAATGGGACCCCTCAACCCAACGGCCAAGTTGGGGCTACTGAACTAGTCCAACTTATGCAAGCATTCATTGTCGCTGCGACTGCAAATAACCAAACCCCACGTGGAGCCCCACACGCACCTCGAGGGCCAATGACCAGGAGTCAAGCATTGAATGAATTCTGCAACCTACGCCCGCCCTACTCTGAGATGGATTAGGATCCCGCGAATAAAGGATCTGTGTGAATCTCCTAATGAAAGAAGGGTGATTAGCCCAACAAAGAAAGGAGTCCTAAAAGGAAACTTAGGGCAGGAATCTGGATTATTCAGGATTTCCTATATGAGATAGGAAACTTAGGGCAGCAAAAACGCATGGCAAGCAAGCAAATGCATATCTAGATTTCACAACATACTAGTCGAAAAACTTCACAGCATACTAGTACATCTACCATAACTCGCATGACTTGTCAATCTAGATTTCACAGCATATATACTAGTCGAAAAACTTCACATGCAGCATACTAGTCGACCATCACTCTCATGACTAGTCAATCTGCAGCATACTAGTCGACCATCACTCGCATGACTAGTCATGTGAGTGATGGTCTACTAGTATGCTGTGAGCTTTCCTAATACATTTCCATTTAAAGCGAACAAATACGTATTAGATAGACAAACTCATGACAAAGCTTTGCATGATATACAGGTAAATATAGAAATGCTTTCTATGGAATATGATGTAATATGTTTAGTCAATCTAGATTTCACAGCATACTACATAAATTCAAAATTCACCCATTTTGTCTTTACAATTTTTTTTTTTTTTTGAAATGGCAAAAATATTATAGATAAACTCAATAATGGGTACATTGAAACTGAACATGAAAGATAATGAATGGTCCAAATCATTACCTTTCATTTCAATTTTGAAACCCCCAAACGAACAAGCCAGAAGTCTTGTCTTCACCAAGTCTATCATCCCATCCTTCTCCCAAGCTTTATTGTTGAAGACAACATTATTTCTCCATGTCCATACAGATCATAAAACTGCGTAAAAGCAAGCAAGCCAGCATTGTCTCTCGGAAATTTAAAAAAAAAAAAAAAACGTATTTATGTAATTCGAAATGATCATCGGCATCAGAAGAGAGATTACATGTTCATGGGAATTACAAATTCGGTGTTTTAATTACTCCGTACTTCTGTTTTTTTTTTTGAACAGAAATTACTCCGTACTTTTAGCAACCAAATTAAACAAACATCGAAGATATAATCTCACAAAGTGCGAGATATCATAAGATGTGTGGTACTATATTTTAATACTCGAAAGAGGGTAATGTTCACCCTCTTACAGATCAGCTTAGTAGCATCTCGAAGTAATTTTTACTTCCCCTCTTAGAATTGTTTCACACTCTTATGCGTGAAGTGAGATATATGGCTCAAAGAGTTCTTGACAAGAAAAATCGAACCTAAAACATTAAGATCATACTAAAATGGAGTAAATTTCCAAGTCTAATGTCATTTAATTGGACATTAATGCCTTGGTGTTGTCATAACTACTACAGTATTTGTTTCATAAAGATCATACGAAAAGACCCCGTTGCCATCAATCCTCACTATGTGAAGCCAATTTGTTTTTGGAAAATTATATGTATTTCCATGATGGATGTGAGCGGCTTGGTAGCCTAGTTGTGTACTGCACATTTGACCAATATTTTGATAAATAATTTTTTAACCTACATTGAGTAGATTTTTAATAAGTCCACTCGGTTTTTTTTTTTTAAATTATTGAACGGTTTGGATCACCTGTACAAGATCCGAAATGAACCCCGCATGTCCATCGATTCCCAATTAGTGCTCTGGCTGTCGGTGACGACCTTAGCATTTTCGGTACACCTACCGCTATAGTAGTATCCTGTCCCATTTTGATTAGTACTCATGATATTAACGCTGAATTTTCTTTGAAAAGATAGTCTAGATGTGGAGAAATTTTTGGGTGTTGGGTGAGTATATCTCATGTGGTATCCACTCGGCACATCCAGACCGTCCAATACACTTTTGGACGGCTCGAATTAAAACCCTCTCTCTCCTTTCATCCAACACTTTCCCTCTCCTTTTTCTCTCTCTAAATCCTAGCCATCCAAAAATACAATGGACAGTTCGGATGCACCAAGCAGGAACCACGTGGTACCCACCCGATACTGTAATTTTTTCCATAGATGTGTAGTTTCCCCGGGTTCATCTTTCATAAATATACCAGTAGTACTACTTTCAACCGCTGAAATACCATCTTTTCCCATTTTGATTAGTCATTGATATTAACATTTAAATTTTCTTTGAAAAAAATGTCACTTCTGATCATTTTTGTACCACTCCCTCCGTTCCATTTTAAGGGGGCGACTATTCGCAGCCCCCTATTTTCTTCCGTAGCCCGTTACTTCACATAGCCCATTTCCAATATTTTAAAAAAGAAAATTTTCTCCATGTAACCCATTAAATGTACTTGATCTTCCCATTATACCCTTTCCCTCTCAAAAATTATAACTCTCCCACCCATCCAAATAGAAACCCTAATTCCCCAGCCCACCCATTTACGTCTCCCACGCCACGTCATTTCCGTCTCCCACGCCACGTCATTTCTGTCTCCCACCACCTCCACCTCCATAGCCACCACCACACCACCGCCTCAGGTGCCATTCTCTCTCTCTCTCTCTCTCTCTCTCTCTCTCTCTCTCTCTCTCTCTCTCTCTGTGTTCTTCACCACCGCCACCAGTCCACCCATTTACATACATGTATTTGAAAATAAAATTATATTTCGGTAATTACACGTCGAAAATAAGTCCAAGTTTCAGTAAATAACTGCCGAACCACTATATACGAAAATCATATATATATTTCGGTAAATAGCTGTTAAAAAATAATTATATTTCGGAAGCTACACGACGAAAATATGTTCAAATTTCGGTAAATAACTGTCGAACTATCTATATAGGGAAAATCATACATACATTTCAGTAAATTGCTGCATGTTGAAAACAAAATTATATTTCGGTAACCAACTGCCGAACTTAATACATCTCGATAAATAGCTGTTGGAAACAACATTATATTTTGGTAACTACATATCGGAAATGCATCAAGAAACATATATTTCGGTAATTGGATGCTGAAAATGTATCTCAATTTCGGTAACTAACTGTTGATTATGGTAATATTTTACAGTGATCAGCTACCAAAATTATACTAGTTATTCTATTCGAACCAGAAACGTCGAAAACCCTCGAAAAACTGGGTTTTGTAAACCCAGACGCCACAACAACAAAGCAGAGGCCATTGTAAACGGAAAAACTTTCCTTCTCACGCGGCTTCCAACTTACAATGTCCATCATAGTATCTTCCTTCTCCTCTGCCATCATATGGTTGCCAATAGAATTTGATTCAATTTCAAAATCCAATCCTACAAGTGGATCAAAAAATGGATCAATTGAAGGACTTGAACCTTCCATTGATACAATATTTGGTCCTTACTCCTCCTTCATTGGAAAATTTGAGAGAGAGGAGAAAGAGAATGATGATTTAGAGAGAAAGGAGAAGAGAAGATGAACATGTAGTACAAAGCCAAAGATGAAGAACAGGAGGTCTGTGTTTGTTTTTTGTGTCTGTTTTTTTCTTTTCAAACGTGAATGATGATTTTGAGGGGGAAGGGGGTAGGGGGTAGTGGATAATTTAGGGGTTTTGGTCATAAGGGCATATAAGTCCTTCACCTCTGCGAATAGTCACCCCCATTTTAAATGCTCACTACTGTTCAATTTTGTTCACCCACCTTTAAAGTGTGCGAACATTGAACATGGTCCCCTTTTGATGGGTGTAACAGTTCATCTCTTACATTAAGAGATTTTAATTAACCCTGCAAAAAAAATTAATAATAATCGCATGCAATTGGTCATAGGTAACTGTTTGTTTAAATCGAATGATTTTCATTCAGATTCCCGCAACCAAACTTCTAAATTGCAAATTGGGTGATCATGGGGTTGCTTGATAGCCCAATTCAGCACTTAAAATAGAATGTATTAAGTAATAAGTCATTAAGTTTGTTTGATAACCATATTTCATCATACTTAATATTTTAAGGACCTCTTAAAATGCAGGTTTAAAAAGTTACAACAATTAAGTAGCCTGGTACCTACTTAAGCCAAAAGCCCCGCAATCAAAATATATATGGAAGAAAAGAAAAACAATGCCAATATCCACCACCTATCTATCTGTTCGAAATGTCGGAGTCCCGGTTGAGGGAGTAGAGATTACCGCCAGACGAAGAAGCGGCAGTGCTGGGTCCATTAGTCGACATACTCTGAATTTGGCCTTCACTTGCATCAGTCTCAAGGCTTTTTTGAAGCTCAATCATCCTTCCCTTCAGGTTCATCTGCTCATTGGAGGTGTCTGGATCTGGAACCAATGACAACTCTGGGACAGTTCTGCCTTCTAGCATGCTGACAACTGAAGACATAGCAGGCCTAACTGCTGGTGACACGTTGGCGCACAGAAGAGCTACATTTATCATCACTGTGACCTCTGTTTTGTTGAAGTCTGAACCCAACTTAGGATCCACCAGC
Organism: Rhododendron kiyosumense; assembly: GCA_019656275.1. Classification (NCBI taxonomy): domain Eukaryota; kingdom Viridiplantae; phylum Streptophyta; class Magnoliopsida; order Ericales; family Ericaceae; genus Rhododendron; species Rhododendron kiyosumense. The sequence goes on along the minus strand of BPLS01000473.1, from coordinate 138,726 downwards.
TCCATCAAATCCCCTTTCTGCTTCAAGACAAGTGCCTATGGAGAAATGCTCGTTACATTAGAACTTGAGTCCCAGTTATGCATGGGTTTTGATTTGAAGAACATTTGTGTTAATGGAGATCAAAGACATGATAGAGGTGATTCTCGATAAAAAGAACGTAGACATTACTGCTACTAAGCGCAGACAGTATGTGCCTTATCTCTTTCCTTTTTCAATTTTTTTTCCCAGCTTGACACAACTCAGACGCTTGTGTCGTGTGTCTAGACGCAAAATGCTGTTGATTGTATATCTGTACACTAGTTACTGAGTTCAAAATATTTGTGGTTAGTTGATGAGGTTAGCAAGTTAGTCTTCTTTACTGCATTGTGATATTAACGAGTTGATCTAGTGTCTTGAATCATGTAGCATAACCTTTTTCATTTTATGTTTACTGAGTATGAGTTTTCCTTCTTTCTTTCTTTTTTTTTTTTTGGAGAAATACCCTGGCTTCTGCCCATATCGGTGGCATGTCCGGCAACTTGTTTTTGCTCAGTATAATTTTTTTCTCACATGCCAACTTGTTTAAGAAGGTTCAAGTTATTGATAGGCGCGTGCTATCATAGATATGAACGTCTAAGTAGGGTGAATTAGTGCATTAGATGAGCGTTTTATTCCATTTTTCACTTGATGCTGTGCTTTCTTTTATTTTGTGTTTTTGTTATTTTCATAGGTAATAATTAAGGCGGATTTTGCGCCAAGATTGGATTGCGAGGCCTTAAGGCCGGTTTGGACGTCGTCATGGGAAGTCAAGACGGAAGCGTGAGACGTCGGGTGGCCAAATCCCACGCAAGGCTCGGAAGATGCCGTAGCGTGTGCAGTATCGATACTAGCTTTTCCTGTATCAATACAATTAGCTGCAAAGGTGATCCAAGGCTGAGCAATTTCACATGTATCGATACTGCCACCACAGGTATCGATACCAAAGGCTCCAACAGGGGAATTTTGGTTTCCGTCGTTCTTTCTTTAGTCCAAATAATTGGGGTTTAGTATAAATATCCCCCGGAACTCCGTTTTTAGGGTTTGAACATTACGTAGCAGCTTTTTCTTACATTCTTTTTCTTCCGAAGCTCTTTTCTTTTGAAGTTTTCAAGTTATGTTCAAGAACACACCTTTTGGTACTCGTTTCAATTTTTGTTCTTAATTAAAGTTGTTCGTTGGTATTCAATTAGTTGTTATCTCTTGTTTATTTTCTTTCTCCAGTAAAAAAAAGCATGATTAATTCTAGGGTTTTATTCCTTTTATTTTTAATAATGAGTGAGTAGTTTTTCTAGGATTTGGTCGCTGGGTAAAGGTGCACCGCGACCCACTTAGGATTCCTCGCAACTTTTCCGTACATTAATTTAATTAAATAAATTTTAGTTGGTGAAAACTACGTCCGTTGGACAAATCCAAGGCATTGCCGGGACTCATATGAGCGGGAACAGGAGACCAAAACCTGTTCACCGCTGTGTACAGGACCGACAACCTTAGGATTCGCATCCTTCGGAGTATCCAATTCTTCCTAAAATTTAACCGTTTTTAGAACTTTGAAAAGCGAGCGGATTCTGATTGAGTAGCGATCGCCGAATTCCCTACGACCACGCCTCTCTTTTAAATCATTTGAGTAAGTTATTTGTTAGTATTAGTTAATTAATCAACTGAAAGACAAGGGGTGGCTACCTAAGAGCTAATTTTAATACTACAACCCAAGGTTCCACAGCAGACACGTCACCGTCCTTAGTGGATTCGACTCTAGTCTTATCGGGTATTATGCTACATCAGTCTCAGCCCTACACTTGGGACAACCCATTATTTTAGGTCTAGGAATCGGTCAAGAAGTTATGTGATTTGATAAGAGGTATATAGCCTTTCCCTCAAAGCAGAGCAGCAAAATTTGTAAAGAACATCATGTTCCACCCATTTTGATATTTGTATCAATCTAATGATAGAATCAAAATCTATGTCATCGTGGTTGATATATCGACAGAAGATGTTGTAACCAAAAATGCAAGATTAGAAAGAGAGTATTCAACATACCCAATCAAGAAGATATAAACAGAACTCCTTTGTCCTGTAACTTGTGTTGCTTCTCCCACTGACAATCTCCAATGCGACTATTCCAAAGCTATAAACGTCTGCTTTGTCAGTCAAGTAACCACGCATTGCATACTCAGGTGCCATATATCCGCTGGATGTAAACAATTGTCACACACAAGTTTCCTATCATTGAATTGAATAGTGTACATTATTGCGCGTATTTCCTACCAGCTTAAGCTCTTTGGGCAATTGGTAACTTAAGATGGTATCATAGCTCCAATACGAATGTTTTGCATGTCCACGTGCAAGACAGTGTTGCACATGAGGGAAGGTGTGAGAATAGCTTGATATATATTGTTGATCCCATTTTCTAATAGCTTAAGTTTTTGGGACAATTGGTAACTTAACATCTATACGCATGATATATGGTCCAGTAATGCTATTTATAGGGAACATCATAAAACTACAGCTATATCTCATAAGAGATTAACCGTGTTTATGGTCAATGAACCTATGAACTATTATAACTAAAAGGGGCTACCGAGGCTCCTACTACTGCAAGGTTTAGGGAAGGGTTGGATGTACGGAACCCTTCTTGCAAGTGGAGAGGCATTTTCCGGGACTCGGATATGAACTATTATAATTGGAAAAAGAGTGAGAGAGAAATATCCACCGGCAACAAAAACTAAAAAGTATGAAAACAAGGCTGAAAACATAATAACAGCAATATAGAATGGACTGAATGAAGCATGGGGACTCACTATGTTCCAGCAATTCTGGTGCTGATGTGGGTATCATCCTCTTCATCAAGTTTGGCTAGACCAAAATCAGAAATCTTTGAGTTAAGATTTTTATCAAGCAGCACATTAGTGGCCTTGATATCTCTGTGGACAATCTTAAGTCTTGATTCTTCATGGAGATAAGCCAAACCTCTAGCTATGCCAATGCAAATCTTGTACCTTGTCGGCCAATCCAATTGCAACTGGCATTCTTCTGGGCCTTTAAATCACCAAATGAACAAGCATATAGACATACGAGTCAACTAAAGCGGGAAATTTAGGGGGAATTTCCATTCCAACTTTTAAGGCCCCTTAAAGTCTTAAAAGTTGGAAGCCCTGAAATGAACTAACGAAAGGTTACGGAACGAGTATTACATTCTAAATATGTATGTGCATGGAAGCTATAATATTGAAAGTAGTTGAATACAGATTTAGAGTTTACCAAACACAGCACGTGCAAGACTATTGTTCTCCATGTATTCATATACCAGCAACAATTGATTGCCCTCAATACAACATCCATACAGCTTTACAAGATGAGGGTGTTGCAGAGCAGAAATCATTCCTATTTCATTCACAAACTCTCGATTTCCTTGCTTTGATTTGGAAGAAAGCTGCTTGACAGCAATTACAGTGCCATCTGATAGAAGTCCCTATGGTTCAAGGTTTTTCACATTAGACGGGATGTATTACAATACTTAGATGTGACGATGAAGCACGGGAGAATAATCTGAGTACGTCCAGTAAGATACCTTGTATACTGAACCAAAACCGCCTTCTCCGATCTTATTAGCTTCATCAAAATTATTTGTGGCAGCTTTGATTTGCCTCAAGGTAAATGAACCTGTCTGCAGGTCTAGACCCTTCAGATCTGTTAAAGAAGCCAAGTAAGTTAAGTAGAATTCATATAGGAAAAAATGACAAGCCATAATCCTAATATTCGAGTGCTAGTGAAGTGCTGAATATTTTGATATCTGAATGATGCTTTGGACATGAATTATCTTTAAACAAGTTGAAATGCGTGAAAACATCATTGTAAGATTACATACTAGTCAAAGGACAAAAGATTTGAATAAAAATCGAGAAATATCAGATAAGTCAAAAAGATGAAAAATGGACTTGGTAAGAAAATATCTATGTCGTACAATTTTACTGTATCAAATACCTTGATCCATTGTGTCTTTGCGGATTAGAAATCCTTTCCACCAAAGAATACCAAGAAGCAGGATGATAACAAAGGCTGCTGCAGCCACGATACCAACCACAGCGCCTATAGATATTCCTTTTGGCGGTTCATAATCTACATGGAGGAGGGAAAAAAGGAAGACAAAAGGAGATAATATAAGAGGTTTTGACTTTGTACAATGGCAATAGCTATTTGCATGCCAAAAAAAAAAGTGAGGTAAGGATTTCAGATTTCTTCCTACAACCTCTCCCAGACCCTGCAGGTGCAAGAGCTTTTTGCATTGGGATGACCGATAATATGATACTGTTAATTACAGTGATAAACAATTTAATGAGCTCAAATTTACTACTACCGAAAATAAATTTAATTCCAGGAGAAATGAGTTACTTCACACATGCAACCTTAACATGTTCTTTTGCATTTTCGAAAGATGTATGAAACCTTTTAGCCAGCAGCCTATTAACACAAAGTCATGTTTGCTAATTATGAGATGCCTTGAAAGTTGAAACTAAGGTACCCAAATTAACACCTAATTTTGAGTTGTTTGGTTAAACATTTCATTGAGACAGTATCAACCAAAGGATAAAAGCACATCCATTTGTCTAATGAATGTGAAACGATCTATGTTTGTGTCATGGCTAGTTATCTACTTCTACAAACTACAGCCTAGCAATGAAAACAAGATCAACAAAAAATGCGTTCCAGTATGTTCGTGAAAATTCATAGAGAACAATTTTACCCTTGACTAGAGTTCATCTCTTAACATCCCAAAGTTTTCTGGAAAGAAGAGAGCAAAAAGGTCAAGGGAACATTTCATACGATATTATGAATAATACCACTTGGTTCCCCATAAGTCTGCCATAAAAAAAACTTACTTTCGTTAATGTCAACAACTGAGTAGCGCATCTAAAAAATCACAAAGAAACGTGAAGTCCAAAGGAGTTATATTCAACTTACCAGGGTTATCCACAGAAATGGCTGAAATGAGAGGACCATAAACTCCTCTAACGGGGAGACCAGTTGTCCCTTTTCCGGCCCAATACAAGTGGATCTCCAGTGTACCATCATCAGTCACATTTGCAACATATGGTTTTATGATTCCCTTACCAATGCCTCCTGCTGCATCCACAATGTTAAAATCCTTCTCCACCAGCTTTCCCTACAACAATTTTCTTATGAGGTCATATGTTGTTTTGTTAAGCTTTCTTGATTTTTAAAAACTATAGAATTCACATCCATGAGAGCCGAGAGGTGAAACACTCCCTCCCTCTGTCCCTCAATTTTAGTCCTCTATTCCATTTAAGAATGTCCCAAAACATATTCCTCCTTACCAACTCACTGACCCTTTATTTATCTATTTCCAAAACTAACCTTCATAAGTGATGATAAAAGTATTAACAAATAAGAGTAAAAGGGATTTGCTGAATCAATGCTACGAAATTTGAACTCAATTACACTAATCGCATGCTCCCTCAAAAAGTTGCATCTCACAAAAGGGACTAGCAGAATGGGATAGAGGGAGTACTAAATTGCATGCAAATTTAATCTTATCCTAAAAATCCACATAATTAGAATGAACCTTTTGGGTTCCAGAAGCATAATTCGGCTTTGATTTGCGAGCCCCGGGGGGAAGGGGTGAAGTGCCCCCCAAAACCTAGACAGAGGCATTATGGTAATTGGTGATATAAAATCCTAGGATTTATTATGTACTATACACAGCCAATGTAACTAGTATATTCATTCATTTGACAAATGGTGAAAACTGGTGAGCTGTGGATGTACCCAATTTCCCCAAGGAAGAACCACATGAAATTTCTGCATCGCACTTTTCTATTTATGTTCTTTGCTTGATTAATTCTTCGTGCGATGTTGTGTGTGTGTTAGGTCGATTCCACAACAGAACTCGCTCACTTAACGATACCTATTTTGCAACAATGAACTAAGAAAAGGAGGGGGGGAAAACAGAAAACGAAACTTACCTGAATGTAAATGTCAAATATACGTCTTCCAAGGCTGCTATAGCTTTTGCTATCATTGAACATAATTTCTGCAAAGTGAAGGGTTATGTTGTAGTTTCCCTTTACTAGGCAAAACCCATAGTACGTCAATGATATGGGCGAAATCCGTGCATCATTGTATAGCTCGGTATTGTTCACAGAAAGTCTTGATGAATTTGTCGAAATAAAAGGATCTAGAGAGCGACCATCGTCCATGAAGTTGCCAGTGCTACTAAACTCCCAGTTTGTTGTTGTACTTCGGTAGAAATTTGAAGGCCCACCTTCATCTTCATCACGTTCATACTTATTTCCATCAAGAGATACTTCTTTACCACCGCAATTTATGTGGAATGAAGACCATTCTGATAAAACATAACAAGATCATGTCTACCGTTTAATAAACAACATAGAACTTTCTAAAGAGAGGCTTTGCCCATATCAAACTACAAAGGTTCTTCTAAACTCCAGATTCTATAAATGTGTTTGACAAAATAGCTACAATTTACATACAGGTTTTTAGATTTTGAGACATATCATGGAAGCTCCTAGCACATTACATAAACAACGCAAGCACATCATAATAGAAACCATATCTATCCGGTCATCGGCGATAAGAGGGTTACCCTGGAGGCTTGAAATTTGTAACACCCTTATTTATGAGGTACTTTAATGTTATACTTTAGTAACTTAAAGGGCCAAAGTGCATTTTTTCCTAGTGTTGTGCATGTGTGCCGTGTGTGTGTTTCATTAGAGGGGGGGTGTGTGTGTGTGTGTGTGTGTGTGTGTGTGTGTTGAGTAAGAGATTGAAACCTTAATTTTGGTAAGTAACTTCTAATTCCTACGTATGGTAATTAATTTACAGGTTCTTGTGTTCGAATTGTTTAGGGGTTTTGAAAACAAGTGGGTTTTGGGTGCCCTAGAAATCAAATTTGTACAATTTTTTTTTTTGTCTCTTTTTCCTTATGAACTGATATTTGTGATTAGAAGCAATAGAATTTAATGCTAAGAGTTGATCTTGGTACTAGGTTGCCAAAAATATGGAAACCTGAATTCTTGTTTGCTAGAACTGCACCTTAGCTAGAAACATGATCTATGAACTGAAAATTATGGTTTAAAGTGCAGGAAATTGATCTAAACATGCTAGAAACTGAAGCTTAGTTGCTAGAAATGCGACCTTAGAGCTGAAATGATTATTTAGGTGCAGTAAATGGGTTTAGTGTTGCTGAAACTGAAGTGAGGTGCAGGAAATATGAAGTTAAGGTGCAGAATCTGTGTATAGGTTGCTGAAAACAGTCTTTGAAATGTCGAAAAATGCTCATGCAACTGCTGGAAATCACTGAAAAGCGCAGGAAACACGTGCTACATGCTGGAATTGTTTTTAGAACGTTGAAAATATGAACCATAGGAGGTGTAACTATGTATTGGTTGCTGGAATTGTTGTTATACCTGTAAACATGTTTTAAAGTGCAACACTAAGTGTTTATAGTTGCAGAAAATATGAGTTGGATACCGAATTTGACTAAATTAGATGTTGTATTGTTGAGCTGAGGCATGATATTGCTAATACATTTGTTAAGCCTTTCAAGTATTTATATACTAAAATGTTTAGCTGGTGGATAGGTGACAAGTCGGTGAACCAAGGAGCACTGAAACCATAAGTTGTACTTTCTTCTGAAGTACGAGGTGAGTGTTTGATTCATAGATGTTGTTCTATATTGAATTGAACTTAAATGTTGGCTTAGTACGTGTCCGGTGATTAGCTTTATGCCAAAAGGCTTTTATGCCTTAAATTATTGGTTGTGTGCCCGATGTTGCTTTTAATTGCTCGATTAACTCTTTAACAAGTTTGGATTATCTTTAGGCTGTATATTTAATATGGGATTGCATCCATGTCTCATAAACATTCCCGAATTCCATTCTGGAATTTAGTTTTTGCAGGCGTTGTAGATATCCACCGCAGATTGTCGTGTGGTTGTACCCTCGCTTAGGGTAGCGTGTAGGAGGCTGGACGAGTTTTGGATGGCGTGATGCTGTAGATAGGAGTGTAGTTGCAGCCTATGTTAATGTTTGGTTCATTGTATAGTTAATATGCTTTCTTGAGACTTCTACTGTGTTTATAAGAACGTTATATTTTGCGTTATCAATAAACTGTCTGTTGATTAACTTAATTGCTAGAGCTTAAATTATAGGAATAGGTTGGTGGTTGATGTTGCACTCTCGTGTCAGATTGGACTCATTAGAGTGCTAGCCCGGGATGGGGTGTGACAAAATGTTCCAGCCTTTCTTCAGAAAATATGAACAAGTAGAGAGAGAGACAAGTAATGCTTGTGATGGACATTTTCTTTGCATTTCAAGAATCTAAATATCCGAGAACGATATGGCAACATTGTATTTAAGATATTTCTAGAACTTTAGCTTATATAATAGGCATATTTGGTTGCATGCTTTGTAAGTTTCAATCAAGGTCTGCATTTCAGATACGTAAATAGGAACCAGAAAAAAATGTAGTCCATTTCAATATCCACAGTGTCGAACATACTATTTTAAGGATTTGTGTATGTCTGCATATTCATGTCAAGTTGGGTGCATGTCCCATGTCTACTCCTATGCTACTTACGTCTTTCTTTATAGTACAAATGAGGGAATGAATTACCAAGAGCGATGACATCAAAATAGCAGTCTACAAAATGAAAATATTTTTAACTTACTTTGATTGCAGCGAAAGCCTCTCAAGCTCAAACAGGGGACATTTCCACTGGAAAAACAATATGAGATCTTGAATTATTCAGCATTATACCTTATACTTCAAGGAGAGATGCAAACAGGAAATAAACTGTAGCGATAATACTTACCCCCCTACAAAATTGTAGCAACAATGAAACAAATTATGCAAGCAACAGAATTACCATGATCAAGGTTTAGGAACTTACGAAAAACTACCCTTTGAAGAGCTTCCAAACAAGTTCCTGTAGTGAAATGGAGAAAGTGAAGACCTCACAGAAGATTTTTTTATCGCATTACAATGACTGAGTCATAAGATCTTACGTTAATATTCCGAAGTACAAAAAAAAAAAAAAAAAGATCTTACGTTCTCCCCCGTTGGCAAATTTGGGACCCCAAGTCAAAGTTGTTATATGAAAGATCACTGCATGAAGAATTCACACCGTGATTTACCCATTAGTTGAATGTCACAAAAGATAGGAATACGTTCATACATTTCAGCAGATAACATAACTGGAACAAAGGCAATAGCTTGGCCTTCTAATCAAGTAATTTTGTTCTGACTCTTTCCTCAGTAACAATATCAGCTTTTCGGGTAGAAAAATACTAAACATCAAAGTATTGACTTCCCATTCAATTTACTAGAATTGTCTACCCAGCCATGTCAATTAATCACTTGAAATCTTAATCTCATTGCTATATGCACCACCCCAATACAATAAAGGGCCTTATTATTGTATTTCTGTCAATGCCTTCTAACATTTTGATGCCTATTTCAGCTTCTGCTATAGATAATTGTGCAAATGAGAACGGCAGTCCAAAAATGCATTTAAGATATTCTCAAGAGAACTAAAGCTTAATTAGAAACTAGGAATGCATTCTTTCATGGAATGACCAAGACCATAAGGTATTAATAATCTACATCTTCAGACACTAAATGATTATCGATCAAAAATACACTTCACACCCACCAAAAAGGCCAAATGCAAAGAAAACTAATACACAATTCACAGTGTGACAGCAGGAGAATTGAATATTGCATAACATAGACAGGATAAAAAGTAGTTTAGGAAGCTACATGTTTTTTGAAGTATCCAGCATCCAAGGAGGCACAGGTCCACTTAGCAAGTTTCCAGTTAAATACCTACAATAACGGAAAGCAATCTCACTGATTCACTCTAGCTATGTGCTTTTTCTCGCGTAAAAAAGCACGAGTATTGTGGCAAAAAATAAATCATTAATCAAACAATTATATATAATTATATATTAACAATGCAAGCCTTTCAAAATGGAACACTTGATACATGCAATTTGACTTACTGTCTCGTTGAATTTTGCTCCAAGTTTGGCATTGCAAGCCCGAATCCTAATTTTGGCCATGGATACTAAACTTAAAAACATATTAAGCATGATCAATTGATAAGACAGTCGAGAATTGTCGATAGTTGAAAACTAACTTTTTCTTGATCAAATAAGGAATCGATTCTTCCCTTGAAATTATCTGCCATAAAACAAGTGTCCTCCTCATCAAAGACAATATAAAATAAACCTAATTTAGCCTCAAAAGCGAATCTATTTTTGTTGTACATTCAAATTGGGAGAGTCCCTTTCTTTTCTTCTCTATTGCAGACAAAAGTTAGTATTTTGAGATTCTAGCTCTTCCGGAGGCTCACAAAGCCCCTAATTATCTACCTCTTGATTCTCTTATTATAGGTGTTGGCTAGTTGGATAAATAAGGGTGCATGGTTACTTTGGGCCGCTATCCAGTTCTCTAATTCAATTTTCTACAGGGATAGATTAAATTGTACGATCATTTTCAAATTGTACCAATTGGCCAGTAAAATAAAGAATACTAGAAAGTATATAAGATGTTGGTATCCATACATAATCTCTATTTTTGACAGACTACTCAAATTGCTCGGAATCTCCCCACTCAGGTTGTTAAAGCTCAAGTCTCTGCAAGAAAAATAACAAGATGTTAAGAATCAAAATGATTTCAATTCTCACAAAGCGGGCATATGTTTCAATTCTCACAAAGGTGGCCTACTGTAGTCATCTTCAACCACAGTTGCGTCCATTATTTCACTTGGTAGTTTATAAAAGGGCTAAATTTCACTTACCTCCCCAGAGGTCTTTGGCAAATACTAGCATTCCTGAAATTGGACTTACCTCCCCTATCAGTCTTTTAGGGTACCTTCTGTTAGTGGAAATTGTTAATTTAAATTTCTACCCCTTCAGTGACCTTCCATGAGGTTTGTAATAATAATATTATATACCTCTCCCGGAAAAAAAGTCTTTTCTTTTGTAAATTCTTACACTTTTTATTTTTTTATTCACTAACAAGTCAAGGAAATTGATTGAATATTAAATTAACATGTTATCAAACTCTTATAACTAGACCCACATGTGATTTATAATTGTGAGAATAACCTTTTAAATAGGTTTTAGATATTTAATAACTTAAACAACATATTAAGATGTCTATATTAGTGCAACTTAAAAAGTTATGCACATGCAAGAGTATTTTTATTTTTATCTAAAAGGTGTTTCTCCTTGGCATTTAAATTGGTGATAAAAATTAATGAGTGTTGTTTTTTTTCGTAGTTGAATCTATAAATCTCATGACATTAAAATGAACAAGGGTTGTTTCTCACCTGTTTTTTCCTATTCTTACATATGTATAAAACTCTTTTAAGAAATTGTGATTGAGGACATTAGTGTCTTTTAAATTGAGTTTAGAAGAGCATTCATGTCAAACCATCAATCTAAAAGGGTAAATTGGGTAAAAAGAATAGGTTTAGTTGGTGACATCAACAATTTCCGGTACTTAGCAACGGTCTCCTAATGGCATGGAGGAATCTGCAAGCGACAACTAAAGCAAAGGGAGGTCAGTGCAATTTCAAAAATATCAAGGGAGATTTTTGTACTTGTCTTCGAAGAGGTAAGTGTAATTTACTCATTATAAAAGTATTGTGCACAAATGAGTGCGATGAACACATCTATCAATGGCTTGTTATGAATTTTTGAGAGATTCGAAGATAAAAACAATTCTCCTCAACACTATCGGGAAAATGGCCTTTAAAGAGAAATTACCAGTTATATGAAAATAAAATGGGGGAAAAGGCATATATTTACTAACAATATCTCCAACTTTGTCATTGTTCCAAGGTATTCAGGTAACTTTCCATTAATATTGCAACTCCTCAAAAACCTGTGACACAATCAAATCATAGCACTTCAAATCAGCAACAAATTGGTAGATTCTTCAAAGTTAAAGAAGGAATCAACTTACAGTGTCTTCAGGCTTGTCAAATTTTCAAGGTGGGGAAAAGGAGCTTGGGAACCATTTAAATCACTGATTCTCCTGCATTTAAATAGGAAAATATTATGAACCATAAAATATTGTGGAACGCGTAAAAGCCATAGGATTAGAGGGTTCTGCTTTCACTTACAAGTCGGATAATTTTGTCAAAAGACCAATGCCAGGAGGAATTGGCCCATCCAAACCACTTCCCACAATCACTCTGCATACATCAGGATTGAAATAGAAACGTGGTCAAGTAAATATTCTAAAGCTAAACCACCAGTGAATAAATCAAAAAAGGTCAAACACTCACAATTGGTTGAGATTTACCCATTTGTGGATGAAATCTGGTATTTTTCCAGTAAAGTTGTTGCTACCGATACGACTGCATTATACGAAAAAATTAATTGATAGTTCAAAGGAATTTCAAAAGCTGTACCTAATTTAAGAATTCCAAATTGAGGATTGAAAGAAAATGAACTCACAATTCTTGCAAAGTGGTCAGCCTTGCTAGTTCTTCTGGAAGCTCCCCGGTAAAATTGTTTGAAGTCAAATGCCTTCAACAATAAAACGTAGATAACCAATCATCATCTGTTCTTAAAAAATCTAGCGCGAAAGTACATTTTCTCTAGTAGACTATATAACGTGGAATCTCAAAGTTATAATTACCCATGTCAGTGAAACTTTGGTAAGGGTGTGGGATGTGTATCCAACACTAAATTGGATCACGATATTTCAATCCTCTAATGGCATTATACTTTTTGAAATAGGAATTGCGTGTTGCTTTCTTTATCCCATTTGATTTGAAGCAAACTTTTCAGAGGCGAAAGCGCAAGGCGAGGCGCTTGACCCTCCATGGGGCGAGGCATAAGCCTTTTGATTTTTAATTTTTTAAATTATTAAATTAATAAAATAACTTAAAATACGAAAAAAATGCGCAATTCATAAAAGATAGATTAATACTACCTCCATCCCAATTTAATTGTCACTTTTGGGAGTTCGTGTTACTTTTCAATTGATTATATCTTGTAATTAATAATGTTTAGGTGATTTTGAAAACATTATATTATAGAACAAATTGAGATTTATCAAACAATATCCATATTGGATATAAAATTCATTACTAATTTAAAGATATAATTAGTTTTTTATCCAGTTAGAATAGAACTGAGACAAGTAAATTGGGACGGAGGGAGTATAAAAAGATAGCATAAAGTAGATTATCAAATAATGACTTATTATTATCTTAATTATGAGTTAATAACTAACTGAGAAACCCTATGACATCACTTTATTAGTTATTAAATTTTATCTTATTAACTTATCACTTTATTAATTATTAACATAGCACATTCGTTCATCACTTAGTAAAGAAAAACAGAGCAAAACTATTTTAAAAAAAACAGAGCACGATTGTAGATAATGATTGACTTCAACAAGGCAGGAGAGAGAGAGAGAGAGAGAGAGAGAGAGAGAGAGAGAGAGAGAGGGGGAGGTAGGTTTGAATTATGAAATTTCCAAATTTAGATTAGGAAAATTTCTCTCCTGAGACTTATGCTTCACCTATCGGGGCATAAAAGGCGACTAAGGCGTACGCCTTGGTGCATCTAAGGAAATTAGGTGACTACCTTTGTGGTTCACCACCTAAATTTTCATGTCCTGAGGCATTTTGGCATTGCCTTACCGCCCCAACGCCGCAGGGCGAGCCCAAAAAATGCCTTTGAAAACATTGATTTGAAGTACATTTCTCAATAACTTCCCAACATATAATCTGGGAGACTAAAGTACCATGCATTATACATACAGAGGCTCCATTTGTCCCATATTGTTTGTCCATTTTCAACAATCGAAAATTGAAAACACAAAAAAAAGGAATTAACCAACAAGTTAATGCATTTTGGTGAGAAAAATTACAAAAATGTACTCACATAAGTACAATATTTGTTGATCTGATTGAAGACCCGAGTTTCGAAAATAGACAATGTACAAACAACATATTACAGAAGGAGTAACTATGGAAGACCTGTTTCCATCCATACTAAAATGAATACATATCGGGATATCCTAAGACTCAAGCTTTTAAAATCAAAAAATAATAATAATAAGACTTCAGCATTAAAGGTCTAAGGCTTAGACACACAATCACACCTAATATGATGTAAAATAGCTAAAAGCTAAAGTTGTTAGAGGGAGGTGCATATGGCAATAAATTAATGTCAACAGTGTTTTCATGTTTTGGTATAAAGTAGCGTTTCACCACTTGGGCCACCCGTTGAGTCTTCTCTCCATACTATCAGTATACAATTTGAGCAAATCTACTAACATAACAATGTGTGCAACATGCAAATGTGGCACTGCAACATTGGTGATTGCAAAATGGTTATTCACCCAGTTGCCGCGGCACGTCATCACGTTGTATGATTATTGTCGTACCCATTCCCATTGGTGCATTGCATTCATAGACTTTCTCATACAATGTTATTCGAATTCAGACAAGGTGTTCTTGTTCTGATAAAGACTACTAGAAATGTAAACGTAATCAAGCATATCCAACATTGTAAAAAATAAAATAAAAACCGAAGCTAACATGGGTCTTACAGTTTCTCTAAGAGAGGAAGACTCCCAAGCTCTGGAGGAATGGGTCCTGACAACTGGTTGAACTCCAGGCTTCTACAAATATCAAAATTCATACCATAAGCAACAAAATCATTCAAAATTTTCACAAGCATGAACATGAATTGAAATGGGTGCACAGATTTTTGTTTACATAGTTGTCAGCGTGTTGTTGATGTTTGCCAGCTCTTTTGGGATTGGACCCGTTAATCGGTTTCCAAGGAGGTTGCTGCATTTTGAGAAATAAGGAACTAAGAACAAGAAATCCTCAAGATACCATACATTGATAAACATGTAAATATTCGCATAGACACAGTCACACAGACACACAGAATTGGTGATACATACATTCGTTGAAGTTTCATCATGGAACCCCATTCTGGAGGGATTGTACCGTTGATGTAGTTGCGAGTGAGATCACTGGGGAAATAAGAGTGCAAATCCTTGTCAAATACTAGTTAAAGTTTTTGATGGGTTTATTAGTAAAATAGAGGAAATGAGGGCAAAAAATTAGCCAAAATTATTACTCACTCCCACCATCCCCATTCTTTAGTACCAATTAGCACTTTTTTTCATCCCAAAAAGATTACCCCACATGAAAACTAAGTAGGTAATGGATAAAGAATTTTCTCTTTTACCCCTTCATTTTTAAATTAATAGTACTAAAAAGTAAGAAAATATAATGATTGAAGGGTAAAATGAGAAAAATAAGTTTTCAAAAATGCAATGATTGTATCCCCTTAATTAGTTGGAATTCTCAAAAGGGACTAAAAAATGGAGACGGAGGGAGTATAGTTTTAAGGGAGACGTGATAGCACACTAAAGGGTAATTAGAGAATCTAATTTCATCATGTCAGGGCAGTAATGAAAATTCCTGCTAGGTTTGGGGACAATCACTAAAAGGGAGGCAAGTGTACTTTCTCTAATGTGAGGGGGGAATGTATCAAACCTAAATCTTGAGAGAGGTCAATGGAATTTACCCGAATTTAAAATGTAAAAAATTAGGTAATTAATTGATTTTCACACCCCCTTTTGTCTAAGTGCACTCAATTTTTTTTTGTCTTCATTCATGTAAAATTACAAAACTATCCTTCATACATTTTTTCTCCTTCACACATGAAAGGATAATTATGTAATTTTACATCACTACAAAATGGAAATTAAAAAAGAAGTGCTGTGAAAATTAATTCTCAAAATTAAGACCAAATGCGGAAAAAAGAGAGAGAGAGAGAGAGAGAGAAAGAGAAAATTAAAAAGTAAAAACTACGACCAAAAATTAAAAAAAAAATCACTAAGGACAAAAAAAATTAGAAAGAAGTGTCAATATTTAGTCTTAAAAAATTTGACAGATAGTAGCGTTTATTATAGGTATGGCATATGGGTTACTTACATTTCTTCGAGGTGAGTGAGTCTCACCAATTCTGGTGGGAGCATGCCCTGAAGATTCTGTGCTTTCAATGCTCTGCATTTCACCAAGATTTGAGTGTGGGTGATTATTGACTAGATAATTGCCTCTTGAAATTGGCTAATTTGTATTATTTTTAACATTGTTTATATATGTTTTGGTTAATACTAGTAAGAATTATCATAGAATTCGACAATGTTATCGATAGGGCTCATAAACGAGCGGAATTATTTGAAGTCGAGTTTGTTTCGTTAAAAGCTCGTTCAAGATCGACTTATTTTTATAAACAAACATAAGCTTCAATTATTTTGAAAATTCACTTTAGCTTTCGTAGAGGCCTACACTCACCTCGTTTGACTCATGATTTATAAAAAGATTAAATTACCCAAGATTGAATTACTTGAAGCTGATCATTCAAAATGAACGATTCTAAATAGTATTTTTAGATAGGGAACTTATCGAGTTTTAGAAATAAGTTCAAATACTACTAAAACTCGTTAAGTTGTCAGGAAAAGATATCCCGTCCAAATGACTTTTGGGGTGGCGATCTTCTCGACAAAATGAACCATTTTGGTCATTGTTTAGGTCCACAAAAGCTCAAGAGTTGAGAAGCATACTGAATCAAATGACCGCTCACATGATTCCTTACATGATGCAAAACGGGATAGTGATCACATGTTATTCAACGATCAGAACAGTTTCTTTTGTAAGTCTCGTGTTTTTAACATCTGTGCAAAAATCAAGCTCACTGGACATTCATAATCATTGGACAAGAGAAATAGAAAACTTTGATAGTCTATTTCTCTTCAAACAAATATAAATTTTTTTTTTTTGATTATTCAAACAAATATAATTCGAGCAAGTATTCACCGATTTTCTGATATACTATACTTTTTGCATAGTTGTTAAAGAGTCATATTCTCACATAGGAATCATATGACGGATCATTACGATCTTTGTCTCGTGAGAATACTAGACTGGACTGGATCCCCTCAGTTCAAGAAACAGAGTATGAGAGAGAGAGAGAGAGAGAGAGAGAGAGAGATACATGCGAGTAATGTGGCAGACGGTGTCATTGCTACAAGTACAGTTGACCGAATTCTCAAAACCAACGGAAACCCGAAACAGCTCTGTTCGCTCAACTATAACGGTGGAAAAAGTAGTACAGGGATCAGCACTGAAATTCCAATCAGTCTTCCCCAATGTCTTCCCAATTTCCTTCAATGCTGCCACTGTAGGAGTAAAAAAAAAAATATTGTGTTGAAAAAAAACCCACAATTTATTGTCTGTTGATAATTTCCAGAACCAATTTACAAACAAAACTAAATATCGGATATATAAACAGCAATTATTGTCCTATCTTATCCATTTTCGCGGAATGGGTTTTTTATCCCAAGAAAAATGATCTAATTTCCAGAAAATTATAAAAAGAAAAAATAAGTTTCAAGAATCATCAACCAACCAAGTTTCCAAAATAATTTGGATAAATAAATCTATAAAACAGAGTATAACATAACAATTAACGGAAATTTTTTGTTCTTTTGTTTAATGTGCTTGGTTATGTGATAAGAAAATTAAAGATATATTTCTCGACAAAATCTTTTGGATAAACAAATCTGGAAAACAGAGTTACAAAAACACAAAGGAAAACTTTTCTTCTTTTTATTTTACTTGGGTTGTGAAAGAAGAAAATTAAAGACATTTCTCGAGGAAATCTAGTTTCTTTTTCTCATTTTTCTTTGCTTATTATCCAAAAGTTATGTTTGAAACTTGTAAAAGCCACACCAAAGAAAAGAAAGAAAAAAGAAATGGAATCTAAAACAGAGGAAAGCAAGGAGAAAGTACAACAATTTCCCCCTGTTGTATGTGCCGGGGGGGGATTGAAACGAAAAGGATATGGAAAACAATCAAGAAAAATGAAAACTTAAATTTTTAATTCTCTCTCATGAATAAATGAAATTATGTTTGAATACCTTCATCAGGGGGAAGAAGAGTGGCTGCTGAGGCAAAAGCTGTGAAGGAAATGAATAATATTCCAATGGCTAATGAAGCAAAATTTCGTGGGAATATCCTCATCATATGTTCCTTCAGAGAGGAATGAGAGAGCTTCAGTACTGGATCTTGTAGTATATACTATCTGACTGTGAAGACTACTATATATAGTCCTATCCTTTAATACTGCCAGGTGATCGTCTAGGGGAGGGGGGGGGGGGCGGCGGGGGGTTTCCGAGTCCCTTCCAAGCGCTGGAAATAGCAGCCACATGAAACGTGGGCGTTCGGGGTCAAGTAAGACAAGCCACTTCATCTTTCACTTTTTTTTAAGGGAAAATTTCAAAAAAACCTCTGAACTTTCTGACAATTTGCAAAAAACACCTGAATTTTCACTATTGACAAAAAAACACCTAAACTTAACATTCCGTTAGCAATTAGGCCCCTGCCGTCCAATTCTGTCTAGTCCTAACGGATGGAGCTAACGGAAGGCGTAAACTTTTTATTTTTTTCTACTTTTTACATTGAAAAATTACTTTTAACTCTTTCTTTTTTTATTGGTAAATAAAAATGCAATAAAGTTGTTTTTTTTCTTATTATTTATTGAAAATTACTTTAACCCTATTTTTTATTTTCAAATTTTACCCACCCCCCCTCCCCTTCTCCCTTTTTTTCATATTAGAATCGACTCCACACACCAATTAACCCCACAACCAACCGCCAAAGCCTTAGCCACAATTTCAAAAATTCAAATGTTCTTTTAACCTCCTCTTTGTAACCTTTTCTTTTTTTTACTACTTTTACTACCAAAAATTACTTTTAACTCATTCTTTTTTTAGTCATGAATAAATATGCAATAAAATTCTTTTTCCTTACTCTTTTCCAAAAAATATTCACCCCCATTTTTTAACTATTTACGAAAATTATTTTAACACCCCCTTGCTTCCCCGCACCCCGCCCCGTTTTTTTTTTTGGTTACTTTCAAATTTAACCCCACAATCAACTGATAGAGGAATTTTGGGTTTCTCCAAACTGATCGGTGGAGAGAAAAGGGGGCAAGGATTTTCATCAGTGGAGAGAGAGAGAGAGAGAGAGAGTATTTGAAAGTAAAAATGGGTCTTAAAGTTATTATTATAAATAGTAAAGATTAGAGTTAAAGTAATTTTTGATAAATAGTAAGAAAAAAACTTTATATCATATTTATTTACTACAAAAAAATAGAGTAAAAATAAGAATGCTAAAAAAAAGGAGGTTAAAAGTAATTTTGAATTTCTGAAATTAGAGCTAGAGCTTTGGCAGTTGATTAGTGGAGTGGGGTTAAAGTTCTAAAAAAAAAAAGAGGGAGAGAGAGAGAGAGAAGGAGAAAGGTAAAATTTGAAAGTAACAAAAAAGATGGTGGTTAAAGTTATTTTTGTAAATAGTAAAAAATAGAGTTAAAGTAATTTTTGATAAATAGTAAGAAAAAAAAGAACTTTATTGCATATTTATTTACCAATAAAAAAGAAAGAGTTAAAAGTAATTTTTGAATGTAAAATGTAAAAAAAAATAAAAAGTTAATGCCTTCCATTAACTCCATCCGTTAGGACTAGACGGAATTGGACGGCAGGGGCCTAATTGCTATCGGAATGCTAAGTTTAGGTTTTTTTTGTCAATAGTGAAAGTCCAATAGCTTTTTTACAAGTTGTCAGAAAGTTCAGAGGTTTTTTTGAAATTTTCCCTTTTTATAACTATGTCTCTCTCTCCTTTTATCTCGTAGAGCATGTACACTAATAATAATTACCTCATGAACAGTACATACTTTTGGTTAGGTTATCAAGTTTTTCTTTCACAATTACACCAACACTATCTATTGTACCTAACACCTATTAAAATATACATTTTCATCTATTTAATTTTTTTAGACTGCTTATACATTAAAAAAATATGATAAAAATTAAGTGCTCTAATTTTCAATTCGTTTGGACCGGTGCAAAAATTTTATTTATTTTTTATCATTATACTAAAAGGTCATATTACTTTTTATCTCTAGGGCTCTTATAATTAAGTATCTATTCATTTTTTAAGATCATGTAGAGCAGATACTTGATTATGAGAGTATTAGAGATAAAAATTAATTATGACCCTATGTCCCCATAGGATAAAATGATCAAAAAATAATATCACCGCACCAATTCAAAAAGATTGAATATTGAAGTATTTAATTTTTTTAAACTTTTTATCTATTAATTATGAGAACCCTAGAAACAAAAATTAATCATCATTTTGTAAAATAATATGATCTTAAAAATAAATTTTTTGCACTAATTCAAATAGATTGTAAATTGGAGTACTTAATTTTTCTAAAACTGTTTAATAATATATAAAGAGCAAGAGAGGATGAGAGAGTGGTAGGGAGAGAGAAAAAGTAATATTTTAATGGGTAACTCTCTAACATAAAAATAATATTTTAATGGTCAAGATAATCCATACAATAAAGAGAGGAGCAAAAGATAAAGAGTATTTACCAAAAAAAAGATAAAGAATATGGGAGAGAGAAGCAAAAGGTGAACGAATGGCCAATCTAACTAGGCCCCAAGCGACGAGGTTTCCAAGTGCTGCGCTGCAGGGACTTGGCCTTCCCCCGGGGGGAATTCGGGTGGCGCCTTTGAAAGATTGTCATTTGCAGCCCCCTAAAGACTATGTAGTCCTATTCCTTTTGAATGATCAAGTTTTTTTTTTTTCCGATCAAAAAATAAACTTAGGCCATCCAAAAGGAATTTGGGTGCTTGTAGGCTATAACGCCGTGGAAAGACTACCATTTGCAGCGCTCCCAAAACTACATATATAGTTTTGGGGACATGTTAGACCATCTACAAGCAAAACCGCGTAGTTCACATATCCCCCAAAACCTCTTCCATAATTCATGAGGAGTCCTATTAATTATTTTTTTAGGAATTATTTCAGAATCTTCTGCTATACTATATGGCACTGTTGGAAACATTCAAAGAGAAAGAATCCATCCTCAAGGTTAAGTAATAGACTATCTCTGCTAAGGAAAAATTTACAGTACACATCATCATGAACAATTTTTGTGGCTCATTTTTATAAGTTTTTTGGTTTAATTTATGAGTTTTTGTGGCTCACTTTATAAAAGTGTGTATGAGTATGGTATAAATTTTGTGGTTTATTTTTATGAATTTTTGTGGCCTTATATATGAGATTTTGTGGTTGTTTATATATGTATTGGGTCTTTCTATTCTACGTCCAGTGGGCTGACGCTAAGAGAGAGATTATTAAATGCTTTACAGATGATTTCCACGTTGCCCAATGAAACTAGGTCTTATTAGTCTATGTCGGCACTTTCAGCACCGTAAGTGTCAGGCATCTTATTTTATAGATGGACAAGTTTGATACTTATCTTTTTCACCTTCAGGTGGAGTTAAAAGAACGGTAATACGATTATGGGCAATCCATTTGGTGTATACCAAATCAATAAAGCTGTGAGAACATATGAGTTTGTACATATAGGTTTTGTGGGATCCATCTCAGACCATATAAAGATGATTCAAACCGCTCATTATTCTTAAAATATTTTATTCTGGAGTCTTGTAAAATATCAGCTCAACTCGATATTAGTAAGGATTTTTTCTGAATTTGTGAGGGTGAAATTACTTAACTGCTCAGTTTTGCCCCTACAAATTCAAAAAAAAATCCTTACTGATATCGGTTGAGCTGATTTTTTTACAGGACTCCATAGAAAAATGTTTTAAAAATAATGGGCAATTAAAATAATATTTGTGGAATCCGAGGTGGACCCCACAAAATCTATATCTATATAGTATGCACATTGCATATGTACACATAGCAGTGCTCATACCAAATATACAAAGCATAGTGTGGAAATTATTCCGGAGTTTCATATAAATATTTGGAGTCGCTCAATTTTGTTTAAAATATTTTTTCTAGGAAAACTTGTAAAAATAAGTTTAGATAGACATTGTTAAGCGTTTGATCAATTCTCCGCTCAATTTTGTCTTTATTTGAATTTTTTGCATTTATTAGTTTTGCACAAAACTTTTGTGGAATATTGATTCGTTTTGACGAGAGAAATCAGAAGAGTAAAAAGATTTTACTTTTACCCAAGTATTTTGAAGAATAACCACTTTTTAGCAACAAAAAAAAAGTGAAATAAGTTGACTGAGTTATCCTAAAATTTTAATAAATTTTTTTTTACTTCTACCCAAATATTTTGAAAAATAAACATTTTTTTAGCAGAAATAATTTTTTTTACTCTTCTGATTTCTCTCATCAAGACAAATCAATAATACACAAAAGTTTGGCGCAAAACTAACAAATGCGAATAAAATTTATGTAGGACAAATCAACTAATTTTCTTAAAAATTAGGAGAACTCGCCCAAGGAGCTATTTTTAAAAATGTTAATAAGTGTATTATTAAAAAAGGAAAATGGTAATGCCAAAACTATTTTTGTTAGTGTCAAAATTCTAGTGCAAAAAAAGTATGTATCACGTGCAGTGTACAGGACTTTTATGCGCGAGAGTTTTGACACCAATAAAAACAGTTTTAGCATTATCACTACTCTTTAAAAATAAACATTAATAAGTGTACTGTACAAGAGATTTAAAGCCTGAGAGTTATGGGGTGTGAATGAGCCAGACCTGTTCGTTAAAGAAAGAATAAAAAAGGACTCTCTTTTTTGAACTTCAGAAGAAAAAAACTTGGATAGGTTGGTTAGTTTTGGCCAATTGAATAGATGTTTTATATCAGCTCAGACTTGTTTTTGATGTTTGACAGAAATAGAAAAAGCTAGTTGGGTGGCCACTTTATTCAAAAAAACAGGACGGCAGACTCTCACTAATGGGCGCGTGAATAACACTATTGTCAGCCTTATGGGTTGACGGTAACATTCTCCAATGAAATTTTGTGGTTATTTATGAGATTTTGAGGCTCAAAATACGAACGGCACATTGTACACCTTTTTTGAGGGTGTGTACTATACACAATCCCTTTTAGTTTTATGACAGAAGAAAATATTGATCACCCATCGACTAATATTCAAGAAGACTAGTCATCCCGAAATTCAAAGAAAGAAATGAGTGGAAGCAACAAGATGCGTGAAGTTTAAAATCTCTCTCTCTCTGCTCATTGTGATAGGTGCGTAAATACGTCTATTTGCGCTCCCTAACTTAAGCTTATTATGTCCGTTTAGTACGTTACTTAGGATTTGATACTTGTTATTTATGTTTCAGAACTCATAGAGCCGATAAATAATATTTGGAGCTAAAGTGCCAAATTGAATTTTATTTTGTGTCAAGCAAAGCCGGCGCCGATGAAATTAATCAAGAGATAGATAAAATGAGTGGAAGCAAGAAAATATTCAAGAAGACTTGTCATCCTGAGATTCAAAGAAAGAAATGAGTGGAAGCAACAAGATGTGTGAAGTTTCAAATCTCTCTCTCTCCATTGTGATAGGTGCGTAAATACACATATTTGCGCTTCCTAACGTAGACTTATTGTGTCTGTTTAATACATCACTTAAGATTTGATACTTGTTATTTATGTTTCAAAACTCATGAAACTGATGAATAGTATTTGGAGGTAAAGTGCCAAGTTGAATTTTATTTTATTACAAGCAAAGCCAGCGCCGATGAAATTAATCAAGAGATAGATAAAATAAAGCAAGATGCATTGGATGAAATTCCTGCTAGTCTCTGCACGTAGGTGTGGCTGGAAATTAACATGGCCATATATTTTTTGTATTAATAAAAGAAGGGAAATGATATTGGCACTTCAAAAATTGATTCAGGCACTCCAAAAAACAAAGGAAAATGACTTTGGAATTACACTGATTTTGGAGTGCCTCCATCAATTTTTTGAGTACTAATCACTTTGTTTGGTTTAACTTTTCAAAAGTTATTTTTGAGAGTTAAAGTGGTAATGAGTGGAGAGAGATAGAGAGAAAGATTTATTAAAAACTGTGCCAAGAGTTAAAATTAACTTTCAAAATGTTCAACCAATCGGAGTGAATATCATTTCCCTAAAAGAATTAACGATGGAGTTTAGTGAAGTGGGCCCGTTAATTGTTGTTTGGGAAAAGTCTCCACTGATTACAATTGGAATGGTCCACTATATAAAGGACAAAAAAGGGTTTCAAGGGATTACTTTTTTTGACCGCACAACAGAGAACAACGGATTTACCCAAAAAAAACAGAGAACAACGGAGGCAGCCATCAGGAGCTTTGACGCACGCAAAACATAACGACGAACGGGGGCTGCGTTCAATATTATTGTTTAGTGTTCTCTTTTCCTTTCAAGTATTTAAAGTTTTGTTCAATTATTCGTGCTTTGGTAATTCGTATTAATTTTTCGTTTTTTATCAAAGTTTTTCGTTGACTCTTGTTTAACATAGATCTTTTTTTTATTTTCTATCCCGAGCAATAGAAACTTGTTTCAAACTAGCTAGGTTGTCTTTCGTTTTTTGCTTGATAATGAATGAGTACTCGTTTAGGTAGGGTCGTGGGGTGATTAGCACACTATGGCCAGGTCGGATACGTTCTGCTCCTGTTTTTCGAGATAATAAGGAAAAGACAATTTTTGGTTAATAAAGTACGTCCGTTAGACGAATCTGAACATCGTCGGAGCCCATGTGAACGGGGGAAAAAGGGACCAAAACTTATTCTCCGATGCGCATGGGTAAATGGCGATCATAAACATTCGCATTTTTCTGGGTAGATTTTTCTATCTAAAATTAAACGTTTTTAAGAACACAGATTGGAGCAGATGAGTCCGGGACTGATTGCAAGTGCTATAAATTCTACTACCGTAAATCCCTTTTAATTATTTGAGAAACCAAACAATTCCCTACTTTTATTCAATCTTAGCATTTAACGACAAGGAGTGGCTACCTAAGAGTCAGTTTAAATAGTAACAACCCAAGTTTCTTAATCAGCACACATCACCGTCTTTGTGGATTTGACTCCAAGTCTTATCGGATATTATGTTACGTCGATCTCAGCTCTACACTTGGGTCAACCCATTAATTTGGGACTAGAATTTCGTCAAGCACATTGCATGGATAAGAATGGATTGGTGAAGAATATTTCAGACCCACTTGCATGCACTGATTGCACGTAAAGTCAGTACTCCATCCGTTCCCTTTTTAAAGTCCAGTATTCTATTTTGGATTGTTCCTTAATAAATGTTCATTTTGTAAAGTTAGTGAGTAAAAGTTAGTACATTTTCTATTTTGCCCCTGAAAGAAATTTCATTTTGAAAAGTTAATGAGCAATAGTGTAATGATGATGTCTCCATAGAGGGTAAGTAGAAAAAGTCGAGGTAAAAGTTAATGTGAAATGTGTAATGATGATATTTTCTTAATAAGTTAAAGTTACGAAACGAAACATTTAAAAAGAGACAAATGAAGTAGTTGGGTAGCCATTTATTTTAGGCACAGTAGAAGGGGAGACCAATACTATTCCAAATTCTAGTGCTGGAATCGGATGTTCACTCTTGAGCTGTTTTGAGTTTTCTGGTCATTAATTTTGCTAAGGATTGTGATTTTGGCATTTTAAAAATTGATGGAACATCTCGGAAATTACACTGTGTTAATATACAAAACGACGACGTGATTTACCAAAGACCAGAGTAATATATATAAGTACTAGCCAAGGTTAATCCACTCACCAAGGGGCAAGTTACTGGCAAAAAATTAAAATTGGTTGGTAAAGAGAGTCTTTGCACAATTATTAATGGCAATGAAAGAGCAAGTAAATACTACCTTGGTCCTTTTTTTGTTTGGAAGGTCACAAAAATATAGGGAATGCCACTTCCAGGATCATGTGCAGCTCCTGCCCCTTAACGAGAAATGGAAAAATTATGAATACAATTAAGGAGAACCACCCGTGAAATTATGTGTCTTGGTTTCATGAAAAATTCGATTATCGTTTTGAAAGGT
>BPLS01000473.1:45185-102724 GCA_019656275.1 Rhododendron kiyosumense | reverse complement strand
ATTCTTCTGGGCCTTTAAATCACCAAATGAACAAGCATATAGACATAAGAGTCAGCTAAAAGCTGGAAATTTAGGGGCAATTTCCATTCCAACTTTTTAAGGGGCCTAAAAAGTTGGATGCCCTGAAATGAACGGACAAAAGGTTATGGAACAAGTATTGCATTCTAAATATGCAAGTGCATGGTGTTGAATAAAGATTTAGAGTTTACCAAACAATGCACGTGCAAGACTATTGTTCTCCATGTATTCATATACCAGCAACAATTGATTTCCCTCGATACAACATCCATACAGCTTTACAAGATGAGGGTGTTGCAGAGCAGAAATCATTCCTATTTCATTCACAAACTCTCGATTTCCTTGCTTTGATTTGGAAGAAAGCTGCTTTACAGCAATTACAGTGCCATCTGATAGAAGTCCCTACAGTTCAGGGTTTTTTCACATTAGACAGGATGCATTATGATACTTAGATGTGACAATGAAGCACAGTAGAGTAATCTGTGAGTACGTCCTGTACGATACCTTGTATACTGAACCAAAACCACCTTCTCCGATCTTATTAGCTTCATCAAAATTATCTGTGGCAACTTTGATTTGCCTCAAGGTAAATGAACCAGTCTGCAGGTCTAGACCCTTCAGATCTGTTAAATAAACCAAGTAAGATAAGTAGAATTCATATAGGAAAATATGATCCATAATCCTAGTATTTGAGTGATAGTGAAGCGCTTAATGTTTTGATATCTGAATGATGCTTTGAACAAGAATTATATTTAAACAAGTTGAGATGCATGAAGACATCATTGTAAGATTACAAACTAGTCAAGGGACAAAAGATTTGAATAAAAACCTAGAAATATCAGATAAGTCAGAATGATGAAAAATGGACATGGTAAGAAAATATCTCTGTCGTACAATTTTACTGTATCAAATACCTTGATCTATTGTGTCTTTGCGGATTAGAAATCCTCTCCACCAAAGAATACCAAGAAGCAGGATGATAACAAAGGCTGCTGCAGCCACGATACCAACCACAGCGCCTGCAGATATTCCTTTTGTATGTTCTGCTGGCAGTTTATAATCTACATGGAGGAGGAAAAAAATGAAAAAGGAGATAATATAAGAGGTTTTGACTTTGCACAATGGCAATCGCTATTTGCCGCAAAAAAAGTAAGGTAAGGCTTTCAGATTTCGCCCTACAACCTCTCCCAGACCCTATAGGTGCAGGAGCTCCGTGCATTGAGATGACCGATAATATATACAGTTAAGGTGATAAACAGTTTAATAAGCACAAATTTACTACTACTGATAATAAATTTAATTCAAGGAGAAATGAATTACTTCACACATGCACCCTTAACATGTTCCTATGCATTTCAAAAGATGTATGAAACCTTTTAGCCATCAATCTATTAACACTAAGTTGCGTTTATTCTGTCGTAATGTATACATCAATAGGCAGGAATGTCTCTTCAAATTAATCATCTGTCTGCTAATGAGATGCCTTGAGAGTTGAAACTAAGGTACCCAAATTAACACCTAATTTTGAATTGTTCAGTTAAACATTCCATTGAAACAATATCAGCCAAAGGATAAAACATATCCGTTTCTGTAACGAATGTGAAAAGATATCTGCTTGTGTCATGATTAGTTATCTACTTCTACAACATAGCTATGAAAATGAGATCAACAGAAATGCGTTCCATTATGTTCGTGGAAATTCATAGTGAAACATAAGTAATTACCAACTGCTAACAATGACAAGTTCATCTCTTAACATCCCAAAGTTTTGGATAGAAGAGAGCAAAAAAGGTCATGGGAACATTTCATGCGATATGATGAATAATTCCACATGGTTCCCCATAAGTCCGCCATGAAAAAAGACATACTTTTCCTTAACTCATCTCCTTAACGTCAACAACTGAGTAGCACATCTAAAAACTGTGAATACATTTTCTGTACCAAACATTATCCCAAGAAATCACAAAGAAACTTGAAGTCCAAAGGAGTTCTATTCAGCTTACCAGGGTTGTGCACAGAAATAGCTGAAATGAGAGGACCATAAACTCCTCTAGTGGGGAGACCAGTTGTCCCTTTTCCGGCCCAATAGAAGCGGATCTCCAGTGTACCATCAGTCACATTTGCAGTATACTTTTTTATGACTTCCTTACCAATGCCTCCTGCTTCATCCTCAATGTTAAAATCCTTCTGCACCATATTTCCCTACAACAATTTTCTTATGAGGTCATATGTTGTTCTGTTAAGTTTTCTTGATTTTTAAAAAGTATTGAGTTCTAGATCTAGCAAAAGCGAAAGACCCCCTAACATAATTCGAATGGACACTGACGGCTAAGCCCACTCTGGCCTCGCAGGGCGGGCATCCATGGGAGCCGAGAGGTGAAATACTCCTCCTTCTGTCCCTCATTTTTAGTCCTCCATTCCATTTTGGAATGTCCCAAAACATTATTCCTCCTTACCAAGTCACAGAAAACTTTATTAATCTATTTCCAAAACTAACCTTCATAAGTGATGATAAAAGTGTTAACAAATGAGAATAAAAGGGATGAACTCAATGCCACGAAATTTAAACTCAATTACATTAATCACATGCTCCCTCAAAAAGTTGCATCTCACAAAAGGGACTAGCAGAATAGGACAGAGGGAGTACTAGATTGCATGCAAATTTAATCTGCTCCTAAAAATCAATAAAATTATAATGAATCTTTTGGATTCCTGAAGCATGATTCAGGTTTGATTTGCTGCTTCGCTAAATAAGTCAGGGGCCTGGGAGGTATCAGGGAAGTACCCCCAAAACCTAGACGGACATTACTGTAATTGGTGATATAAAACCCTAGGATATGTAATGTACTCTACGCAGCCAATGTAACTAGTACATTCATTCATTCAATAAATAGTGAAAGTTTGTGAGCTGTGGATGTACCAAATTTCCCCATGGGAGAACCACGTAAAATTTCTGTATCGTACTTTTCTATTTGTGGTCTTTGCTTGATTAATTATTCATGTGATGTGTGTGTGTGTGCAGGGGCGCGTGTGATAGGTCGATTCCACGACAGAACCCACTCACTTAACAGTACCTATTCTGCAACAATAAACCATGAAAATGAGGAAGAAAAAAAAAACAGAAAATGAAACTTACCTGAATGTATATGTGAAATATACGTCTTCCAAGGCTGCTATAGTTTTTGCCATCATTAAACATAATTTCTGCAAAGTGAAGGTTTACGGTGTATTTTCCATTTATGAGGCAGAACCCATAATACGTCAGTGATATGGGCGAAATCCGTGCATTCGTGTACAACTCCAAATTTTTCACAGAAAGTCGACCAGATAAACTTGTCCAAATAAAAGAATCTCGGTAGCGATCATCATCCAAGAAGTTGCCAGTGCTACTAAACGCCCAGTTGGTTCTACTTTGGTAGAACTTTGAAGCCCCAGCTGGATCTTCATCATCTTCATATGTCATATTTCCACCAAGAGGTACTTCTTTACCACCACAATTTATGTAAAATGAAGACCAATCTGATAAAACATAACACAATCATGTCTACCATTTAATAAACAGCACAGAACTTTCTAAAGAGTAAAATTATCTGACAATGATATAGCAAGATCGTAGCAATGTATAAATGTTGTATAATTGTATTTAAGATATTTCTAGAAATTTAGCTTCTACAATTGTAATGTTTGGTTGCACGATTTGTATGTTTCAATCAGGGTCTGCATTTCAGATACATAAATAGGAAACGAAAAAGAGTGTTGAACATACTATTTTTAGGATTTGTCATGTCCCCATATTCATGTCAAGTTGGGTGCATATCCCATGTCTACTCCTATGCTACTTGCGTCTTTCTTTATAGTACAAATGACAGCATGAATTACCAAGAGCGATGACATCAAAATAGCAGTCAACAGAATAAAAATATTTTTAACTTACTTCGTTTGCAGGGAAAGCTTCTCAAGCTCAAGCAGGAGACATTTCCACTGGAAAAACAATATGAGATCTTGAATTATTCAGCATTATACCTTATAGTGCAAGGAGAGATGCAAACAACAGGAAATAAACTGTAGCTATAATTCTTAGTACTTACCCACCAAAAAAATTGTAGCGACAATGAAACAGATTAGGCAAGTAACAGAAATACCATGATCAAGGTTTAGGAACTTACGAGAAATTACCCTTTGAAGAGCTTCCAAACAAGTTCCTGTAGTGAAATGGAGAAAGTGAGGACCTCATAGAATATTTTTATTGCATTACAATGACTGAGTCATAAGATCTTACGTATCCCCCTGTTGGCAAACTTGGGACCCCAAGCTAAAGTTGTTATATGAAAGATCACTGCATGAAGAATTCACACCGTGATTTACCCATTAGTTGAATGTCACGAAAGATAGGAATACGTTCATGCATTTCAGCAGCTAACATAATTGGAATGAAAGTAATAGCTTGGCCTTCTAATCAAGTAATTTTGTTCTGAGTATTTCCTCAATCGCCGACAATATCAGCCTTCATGGTAGAAAAATACAAAACATAAAAGTGTTGACTTCCCATTCAATTTATCTAGTGTACTAGAATTGTTAACCCAGCTATGTAATTTAATCACTCAAAATCTTAAGGGTCGTATTGTTGTATATCTGTCAATGCCTTCTAAGATTTTGATGCCAATTTCAGTTTCTGCTATAGCTAATTATGCAAATGAGAACGGCTGTCCAAAAATGCATTTGAGATCTTCTCAAGAGAACTAAAGCTTAATTAGAAACTAGGAATGTATTCTTTCATAGAATTACCGAGACCATGAGGTATTAAGAATCTACATCTTTAGACACTAAATGGTTTATGGATAAAAAAATGAGCTTCACACCCACCAGAAAGGCCAAATGCAAAGAAAACTCATAATTCACAGTGTGACAGCAGGAGAGCTGAATCCTGCATGACATAGACAGGATAAAAGTTGTTCAGGAAGCTAACTTACATGTTTTTTGAAGTACTTTGCAGCATCCAACCAGGCACAGGTCCACTGAGCAAGTTCCCAGTTAAATAACTACAACGACAAAAAACCGTCCCAGTGATTCACTCTGGCTATGTGCTTTTTCACGTACAAGAGCACAAGTATTTTATGGCAAAAAATAAATCAATAATCAAACAACTATCTATAGTAACAATGTAAGCGTTTTGAAATGGAACACTTGATACATGCATTTTGACATACTATCTTGCTGAATTTGGCTCCAAGTTTGGCATTGCAAGACCGAATCCTATTTTTGGCCATGGATACTAAACTTAAAAAAATGATCAATTGATAAGACAATGGAGAATCGTCGATAGTTGAAAACTAACTTCTTCTTGATCAAATACGGAATCCATTGTTCCCTTGAAATTATCTGCCATAAAACAAGTGTCCTCATCGAAGACAAAATAAAATAAATCAAATTTAGCCTCAAAAGTGACTCTTTTTGTTGTACATGCAAAATCGTAGAGTCCCTTTCTTTTCTTCTCTACTAAAAACAGAAGTTAGTATTATGAGATTCTAGCTCTTCAAAAGGATCACAAAGCGCCTAATTATCTACTTCTTGATTCTCTTGTTATAGGAGTTGACTAGTTGGATAAATAAGGGTGCATGATTACTTTGGGCCGCTGTCCAGTTCTATAATTCAATTTGCTACAGGGATAAATTAAATTGTACGATCATTTTCAAATGCTACCAGTTGGCCAGTAAAATAAAGAATACCAGAAAGTCAGAAACTATATAAGATTTTCGTATCCATACATCTTCTGTATTGATGACAGGCTAGTAAAACTGCCCGGAATCTCCCCACTTAGTCTATTTAAGCTCAGGTCTCTGCAAGAAAAATAACAAAAAGATAATAATCAAAATGATTTCAATTCTAACAAAGTTGGCATATATTTCAAACTCTTCCAAGCTCTAAATGTGAAGTGCATGTAGTCATCTTCAACGACAGTTGCGTGACACTTGCGTCCATTGTTACACTTGGTAGTTTATAAGAGTATTGTGCACAAATGAGTGGGAAGAACTATCTATCAATAGCCTGTTATCAACTTCTACGACATTCGAAGACACAAAGAATTCTCTGCAACACTATGGGGCAAAGGGCCTTTAAAGAGATGTTACCAGTTATATGAAATAAAAAAGTGGAAAAGGGATATATTTACTAACAATAGTTTTTCCAAGTTTGTCATAGTTCCAAGGTATGGAGGTAACGGTCCAATAATATTGCAACTCCTCAAAATCCTGCAACACAATCAAATCATACCACTTCAAACCAGCAACAAACTGGTACTATATCCTTTAAAGAGGGTTCCAAAGAAGGAATCAACTTACAGTGTCTTCAGGCTTGTCAAATTATTAAGGGGGGGAAATGGTGCTTGGGAACCATTTAAATCACTGATTCTCCTGCATTTATATAAGAAAATACGATTAACCATACAATATTGTGGCATGCATAAAGGCCATGGGATTAGAAGGTCCTACTTTCACTCACAAGTCGGATAATTTTGTCAAAAGACCAATGCCAAGAGGAATTGGTCCATCCAAACCACTAGCCTGAATCACTCTGCATACATCAAGATTGAAACAGAAATGTGGTCAAGGAAATACTCTAAAGCTAAACAACCATTGAATAAATCAAAACAGGTCAAACACTCACAATTTGGTGAGATTTACCCAATTTTGGATGAAATCTGGTATCTTTCCAGTAAAGTGGTTATCACCGATCCGACTGCATTATACTAAGGAATTAATTGATAGTTCAAAGGAACTTCTAAAGCAGTACCTAATTTAAGAATTCCAAAATTGTGAATTGAAAGAAAATAAACTTACAAGTCCTTCAAAGTGGTCAGCCTTGCGAGTGTATCCGGAAGCTCCCCAGTAAAATTGTTTGAAGTCAAATGCCTTCAACAATAAAATGTAGCCAACCAGTGATGAATTATTCTTAAAAATCTAGCGCCAATGTACATTTTCTCGACTAGCCTATGTTACATGGAATCTTCTAAATCAAAGTAATTACCCATGTCAGTCAAACTTTGGTAAGGTGTGAGACCCAACACTAGATCAGATCACGATAATTCCATCCTCCAATTTCATGGTACTTTTTGAAATAGGAATTGCGTGTTTTTTTATTTATCCCATTAGATTTTAAGTACATTTCTGAAAAACTCTCGACATATAGACTAAGAGTATCATGTGTTATACTTATAAACACTCCATTTGTCCCATACTGTTTGTCCATTTTCGACAATGAAAAATTGAAAAAAAAATTAGAAGGAATCAACAAGTTAAATATAGTTTGAATCAACAAGTTAATGTAGTTCGGTGAGAAAAAAAAAGAAGAACATACTCACACAAGCACACTATTTGTTGATCTGATTGAAGACATGAATATTGAAAATGGACAACAAACAAACAACATGGTACAGGGGTATTAACTATGGAATACCTGTTTCTGTCCATTCTAAAATCTTATGGAGACATATCACAATATCCTAAGACTTAAGTTTTAAAGGTCTGACACTTGGACATGCATTCACACCTGATACAATATAAAACAGCTAAAAGCTAAATTCGTTAGAGGAAGGTGGATATGGCAAGAAATGTCAAAAGTTTTTTCGTGCTTGAGATCACATAATTTGGCCATCCCCGGTGGTATAAAGTTGCACTTTGCCACTTGGGCCACCCATTGGGTCGTCCCTCCACAGTCCACACTATCAATATACAATTTGAGCAAGTCTACTAACACAACAATGTGTACGACATGCAAATGTGGCATTGCATCATTGGTGATTGCATCATGCAGTGGCACGTCAGCACGTGGTATGATTGTCGTACCCATTGGTGCATTCATAGACTTTCTCATACAATGCTCTTCGAATTCCAACAAGATGTTCTTTCTGTGATACCCACTGCTGAAAATGTTAACCTAATCAACTAAAGCCAACATTTGTAAAAAAATATATATATAACCAAAGCCAACATAGGTCTTACAGTTTCTCTAAGAGAGAAAGATTCCCAAGCTCTGCAGGAATGGGTCCTGACAACTGATTGAACTCCACGGTTCTACAAAATTCAAAATTCATACTCTAAGCAACAAAATCAATCAATATTTCCACATCAATAATCATGAATTGAAATGGGTAAACAGATTATTTTACAGATTTGCAAGCGTGCTGATGTTTCCAAACTCTATTGGGATTGGACCCGTTAATCGGTTTCCAAGGAGAGAGCTGCATTTTGACAAACAAGGAACCAAGAACAAGAAAATCCTCAAAATACGATTCATAAACATGTAAGTATTCGCATAGAGAGAGATAAAAAAAAAAAAAAAAAACTGGTGATACATACATGTTCACAAGTTTCAGGGAACCCCATTCTGGAGGGATTGTACCGCTGAGGTAGTTGCGAGTGAGATCACTGTGGAAATAAGAGTGCAAATGCTTGTCAAATAGTACAGTAAAAGTTTTTGATGGAATTAGTAAAATAGAGGAAACGAGGGCAAAGAATTAGCCAAAATAATACTCTTTTTTTGTCAAAATGCAATATGGAAACGAGGGCAATGAATAAATTTTAGGAATATGGATTTTTTTTCACGAAATATGGATCTTATTTGATAATAAATCTCAATTTGTTAGTTCTATAATACAATATTTAGTCCGGGTGTCGTGGGCGTGATTTAGTTCGGGTGACTTGAGATGATTTAGTCCGGGAACGTCCCATCAACTCCTCATCCCCGGATTACTTCATCCCCTTCATTATACTGCATCCAATCGGGGGCGGTATTTAGATAATCTAATTTCATTATATCAAGTCAAGGCAGTAATGATAATTCCTGATTACCAGCCTGTTTGGCTGGGGGATTTGCCGCCGGAGTTGTGACGCGGCCAGAGATGTAATCCGGCTTCTCTTCTTCTCCGGTCTTTGGAAGCAAAAAAACTCTCCCCGATTTCGCCCCTGATTTGGGGACTTCGGAGATGAAATCCACCCGCGGCCGGATGTGCTAACGATAGGGGCACCCCTGTCGTTGGTTATGCGGGTCTGTGGAAAGACAATATTGCCCTTGCTTCTCCTCTTCCTCACGTGTTTTGCTCCATTATTCTGTCATCCCACAACCGAGAAGAAGAGAGAAACGAGAGCAGGAGGTCGCCGAATAATTTCTGGTGACTCCACTGCGGCGGTGGAGGGAGGAGGCTGGAGGCTAGAGGCGGTGGTGGTCCGGCGGAAAACCCCAATCTCTTCTCTGTCTGAGAATGGATTCATCAGTGGTGTGTTTTTTGTGGGGAAGAAAAAATGGGTTTTTCTATCCCCTAATTACAGGGTTTGTGCAGATGGCGGGTGGGTGGGAAACAGAATGGGTTTGGCTTAAAATTGGGGGCAATTTCTGTGTCTGATAATGGGTTCCGTTTGTGCCTAGTGGGTGAGTGAGAATTTTTGTTTAGCATAAAAATTGGGGGCAATTAAGTCATTTAACAATTTATCTCTTCACGTCCCCTTCTCAAAAAATCATTCAATTACTAGATTACAAATCCGTAGTCTCAACCTTCTTACATATCACCCATCATTTTATATATAACCATTAAATCCACCATCCTTCTATATCCATCCAAAATCAAATCCTCCGTCCAAACGGAAAAAGAGGTTAGTGCATTTTAAAGGGACAATCACTGAAAGTGAGGTTAGTGTACTCTCTTACGAAAAACCATATAATACTGGTTGTATTTAAGATAAATTAATTTAGATCATACAATTTATTATTGGTATAACATATGGGTTACTTACATATCTTGGAGGTGAGTGAGTCTCGCCAACTCTGGTGGGAGCGTGCCCGGAA
This sequence comes from Rhododendron kiyosumense, assembly GCA_019656275.1. Classification (NCBI taxonomy): domain Eukaryota; kingdom Viridiplantae; phylum Streptophyta; class Magnoliopsida; order Ericales; family Ericaceae; genus Rhododendron; species Rhododendron kiyosumense. The sequence goes on along the minus strand of BPLS01000473.1, from coordinate 92,869 downwards.
GATCCTGTGATTTCAGTGCTCTGCATTTCACCAAGATTTGAATGTAGATGATTATTGAGTAGTAAATTGCCTAACCTTAGTTTTAGTTTTTTTTAAGAATATATTACTAGTAGAAATTAGCATAGAATATAACAGTGTCATCGGTAGGACTGATAAACGAATCGAGTAATTTGGGGTTGCGTTTGTTTTCCCTCATTAAAAACATTTTGAGGATTAATTTGTTACATAAATAAACCAAACTTACCTTTCTTTAAAAAAAAAAAAACACTCGTCTTAGCTTTCGAAGAGGCTAGTATTTGCCCTGTTTGGCTCATGATTTATAGAAGAATCAAATTTCTCAAGATCAATTCGTGATCTAATAGTATAAAACTCATTTGAAATGAAATTCTATAAAACTAGTTACGTTTCCTATGTTTTTTAGTTTTTGTGGGTTCAACCGGACTTAGAAAATTATAGGAATCGTTCATTTTATAAAAGTAGCTGAGAAAATCACTAATTCCAAAAACTTTGCTACATGAACAAATCACTTTTTTTGCAAGAACAAATGTGTTGTTGGAGTTTCAAGCCAAACTTGTGGCCTATTTTTTTTCTTGCAAAAGTGTCAAAAAACGATATCCAAATAAGTTGAGATTCTCTCATGTAACGAGTTCATATTTGTGACAAGAGAAATAAAAAAACTTTGATCATCTATTTCTCTTCAAACAAACATAATCGGACTAAATTTACCAATTCTTGATATTCTATACTTTTTGTATAGCTATTAAACACATCGAGACCAACTAGATGAATGATTTGCATCACGAAGTAAAATAAGACTGTGATGAGTCTCATTTTGCTAGGACGAATCATCAAGATCTTTGTCTCGAGAATACTAGACTGAACCACTCCAATCCACGAAACAGAGTATGAGAGAGAGAGAGAGAGAGAGAGAGAGAGAGAGAGAGAGAGAGAGACATGCGAGTAATGTGGCAGACGGTGGTGCCATTGCAAGTACAGCTGACCATATCCTCAAAACCTTTTATGTTTTGGGTGTTTTCGGTGGAAAAATTACAGGGATCGGCATTGAAATCCCAATCAGTCTTCCCCAATGTCTTCCCAATTTCCTTCAATGCTTCCACTGTAAAAAATTGAGTTCAAAAAAACCCACAATTTATTGTTGGTTGAAAATTTCCAGAATTGACAATTTACAAACAAAATAGCACCACTCTGTAATACAAATTACTACTAAATATCGGATAGGTATTATTTTCCTATATTATTCATTTCAATGGGTTTTTTCCCCAGACAAATAATCTAATTTCAAGAAAATTATGAAAAAATAAGTATCAACCAAACAAGTTTCTTTTTTCTTTTTTTGGATAAAAAAATGGGTAAATAAATCTGGAAAACAGAGTATAACAAAACAATGGAAAACTTTTATTGTTTTGTTTAATTTACCTGGGTTATGAGGTTAAGAAGAGAATTAAAGATATTTCTCGACAAAATCTAGTTTCTTTTTTTTCCTTTTTCTTTGCTTATTATGTTTGAAACTTGCAAAAACCACACCAAAGAAAAGATAGAAAAAAGAGGTGGAATCTAAAACAGAGGAAAATTATGGGAAAAGTACAACAATTTCCCCCTATTTCATGTGCAAAGGGTAAAAAAAAAACGAAAAGGATATGGAAAACAAACAAGAAAAACATAACTTAAACTTTGAATCTCTCTCATGAATAAATGAAATTATGTTTGAATACCTTCTTCAGGGGGAAGAAGAGTGGCTGCAGAGGCAAAAGTTGTGAAGGAAATGAATAATATTCCAATGGCTAATGAAGCAAAATTTCGTGGGAATGTCCTCATGATATGTTCCTTCAGAGAGGAATGAGAGATTCAGTGCTGGATCTTGTAGTATATCTATCTGACTGTGAAGACTATGTAGTCCTATTCTTTAATACTGGCAGGTGATTAGGAGAGAGAGAGAGAGAGAGAGAGAGAGAGAGAGAGAGAGAGATATTTGAAAATGAAACTTAAGCTTGCACAATTTTCATACGTACACACAACAAGAGGTACATTCCAAAGATTTTTTGGCTCGTTTGTTTTGGGTCTCAAAATTCGACCCCAATTTTTGCGCTCGATTCTCAATAAATTTTCTTTTTTTATCTATTTTCACTAAATTACTCTAAAAATCTCTCTTAAAATCCAAATCGAACAAATTATTCAATGGAGCATAGCTAGATTCCGTGATTTTTAGAGTAATTATTCGAGTGTAGATCCCGACAAATGGCGTAGCGATAGGTTTTGCGAGGGTAAGTTTACATAGGTAGATCCAGTAGTACGTACGGTGGTAACCCATTTGTCAATATATAGTACCATGTACAAGGACAGAGCCAAAACAAATTAGTATGTGTTCCACTAATTAAAATAAAAAAAATAAGTGTTTATCTTTTGAATTAAAGGTAATGTATTGTGAGAGAATGGCCGGCCTGTCTCGTAAAGCGGAAAATTAGTAATTAAAAAATAAGAACATTAAAAATAAAAAGTACTTAGCTTTTCTGAACAATATTATAATTTTGTGTATAAACAGTACTATGAAAGGAGTAATGATAAATAAGTGTTACTATTACATGATTTGAAATGAGCGGAGTGAAGCTATACTCTTGAACGTAGTTATGAAATAAATATATGCCCTGAGAACAAATTTCAAGAAATTAGAAAATAATTTTACATAAAATTCATAATTTAGAGGTGCTATATATGGAAAATACTCAAAAGTTGGAGGTGGCCCTGGACACCCTTGGCTCCCCCTCCCTTCAAGAAATTTTTTGTTTTTTTTATCAGCTTTGTCCTTTTTAAAATTCAAAAAATCTAGAACCACAAACAAATGTACAAACGCTCACAATACATGTGGGCCCCACACACTGGTGTGTAGCGTGTGCAGAGCCTACCGTGTGTGAATGTTTGTGGTTCTAGCAAAATTGTTTGAAATGTTTAGGATAACCTTTCAGAGGGTTAGGCTAGGCATGTCGCAAGTGATTGTTGGTTAATAAGTATTGTGTTTTTACTTGAGACATGTCACGTGCGTGTTTTGGGCTTCATTGTATGTCTCATTTTTTATGGTTACGGTAAAGTATTCACAAAATTTTGTCAGTATGAATTCTCATGCTAAAGCATTTTCTTTTCAGATTGAAATATACTTGTAAAGGAAAAAGAGAAGCAACATGGCATGTGCTTTGGACTCCTTACTAATTAATGAAATTGGGCAAAAGAGGATGGATATGCTTTGTCTCTCCTCTCTGGCCAACACCGGTATGACGTATCTATTTTCTATCCGTATCGATAAAATGACGTGTACAATGCTACAAACACATACAAAAGTGCACACGTTAACACACATTGGACGGTCTCATACACATCTGTGTCTTGATCGGTAAACATATTACATACCACCACTGATTGATACCATGGTGATGAACAAGTTAATTATTCGAGTGTTTTCATGAGTACGTACACATGCAATGTTGGACTGCATGTTGGACTATTTCTCAACTCTCTCATAATTAAACAATGATGGTTGGTGAGTGGGGTAAGATCCTCTGTATTTGACTCTCTCTCTCTCTCTCTCTCTCTCTCTCTCTCTCTCCTTGGCTGAATTATTTAACGCGTTTACTTTTGCAAGTATGGACGACGACTCTACTACTTTTTCAAGTTGCCATCTAGTACTATGCACTATTACAGGTCCAAATTCGAGTGCTGGAATCGGATGTTGACTCTTGAGCTGTTTTTCCATTGTTCGATTTGGGTCTGAGAATCTTTGAACTACTTAGGGGTGGGCATGCCTGACACGAAAAACAAAATAAATTCATATAATTGAGCTAAAAATAAACATTTTTATGGGTAATTCTATACATTGGACATTAGTTTGATAAACTGTCAACTAAAAAAAATAAAAATTTAGCGAGAAGTAGGACTTTTTGACATGACAACACAACCCGAACACGACCTGACCTGAACATGACACGAAAGATTTGATAAGTTGAAAAATATTGTGGGATTTTATAAATAAGATTTTGATATATAACACGAAATTGACACGAAATTACCTATTACCCACCTCTAGAACTACTTATAGCCTATAGGCATACGCGTGTTACGGCTCCCGCGTTGTTTCGGGGATTTTTTATTATTTCTTTCGTCCCGATTTGTTTATTTAATTTTGGATTTCCAACTTATAAAGAAAACAAATCTGAACCATTGATTTGAAAATTTACATAATCTAATTCATTGATTTTGAAATTAGACAGTTAATTTGGGACACGTAAAAGTTAAAAAGGAGGACAACCAAGTCGGAACGGATGGAGTATTTTTTTAAAAAAAATTTTAATATTAATATTAGTTGTTTTTTTATTTCTTAATTAAGAACACCTATAAATATTGTATTATGTATTGGATGTTATTTAGTCAATTAAATGTTTTAATGTGCTCGCTTTGGGTTCCGAAACTCAATCCCTCTCTCTCTACGCATGGTCTCCCCATAGGTTTTTTCTTCAATTATTAATCTCATTTCTCTTTCTATCTCTCTTCGCTCATTATCCCAAAAGAAAGTCCCTCAAAACCTAAACCAAACAAACTATAATCGATTCCCAAACCTTAAAATTTTCAAAATCATAAAATTTTAAAACCATATTGTTTATAATTTGACCCTTGCATTTAAAAAATCCTAATTTCGTCCCTGACGCACGGTCTTCAATAAGGTCACACTGGATGTTTTTTTCCCTGTGAAGTACATCTACCCTCCTCCTTTTTGCCAAGTATATATGACATACATTTATAGGAAAACAGAACATATAAGCATGAGATAAACCGTTCAAATTACAGAAAGATATATATAATGGTAATTAATTCTCTCCCTATTTATTCAACGACATTAGGAATCTTACATAATTATCGGAATGCTACAAACACAAACATTTTTAGAATTGTCTAATGCATATATACACGTAGAACGACTTCAAACACATACATTTTCATTCAATTGGAATATGTTTCCGCACGTACATTTGTATTCAAAGCACTAGCCAAGGTTAATCCACTCACCAAGGGTCAAGTTACTGGCAAAAAATTAAAATTGGTTGGTAAAGAGTCTTTGTACAATGCCATTAAAATTGATTGTTTTGAAGGTTACAAAAATAGGGAATGCCATTTCCAGGAGCTGCGAGAAATTAATGGACAAATAATAAATACTGTGCAAGGAAAACCACCCATGAAAATGTCTCTTGGTTTCATGAAAAATTCAATTATCTTTTTGAAATGTTGAGAGGTAGGTTAAGAATTTGCAGGTAGTAGTAGTAGGAGAATATTGTGCACTTTCATATGCTCTCTGAATGTTTTTTTTTTTCTTATTGTTCTGTTTTTTTTTTTTTTTATATCCTTGTGATAAATGAATATGTTCTTCGTCGTTCAAAAAAAAATTCAATTATCTAAAATCCAATAGTAGTCATGACTAGTCAATCTAGCTTATTCTTAAGCGAGTGATCATCCCATTCCCATGGGAAAACAAATCAACCGTCATGCGAAAAACTTCAGCTTCATCGGTTTTAAAAACCAGCATACTAAAAAAGTTCAAAATCGGCCCGTTTCGTCTTTACAATTATTTTTAGAATCTCTTTTTCAAATTTATTTGTTGAGAAACTCTGATCGTTCACCATGGATCTTGTCAAAACAATACATTTCTTCTTTCTTCATAATTGTGTGTTTGAACCCTACTACTTGCATGCAGCTTTTTCGACTAAGAATACATGTGCTCTGAAATTAACGATCGGATAAATATGCGGTGGCTATGAAATCTAAGAGCTTGGGAATAAGCCCAAGACTCGCTGTTATAGTCTCCAAAAAAAGTCAGAGGCAGAATAGTGATCCATAATACTAATTAATTAAGGAATGGGGGCCATAAGAAATTAAGGATAACATTAAGGTAGAAAGCCCTTTATTGCCCTGCTATACTTATCAAAACTTGGGCAATTCTATTGGCTGGCTAGCTATTTTCAAAGGTCATGGTTTCACATTGATAATAACATATTGTGATAAAAATATGTATAACTAGTTTCTCTGTCAATAACAATAAATGGTTTCACATATATAGGTCTGGCTGCTAAATCAGCAACCCCTAGCATATCGAAATAAGTTCATGACCACCCTTCTTCTGTTTTTAACCATGTGTCTGGCCAACATACACACATTTTGAGTATTAATTATGGAAAACCAATTCTACCGTCTACCATATGGGGCCCAAATAAAAGTCAAAGAAAATCAGTTTTAATGGACTGGCCGTAAAAAGTTGGTACCGACCACTTGAGAGGTTTCAAACATGAGACCTTAGCAAACTCCTAAATCCTAAGTCTTGCACCAAGCTAACCCTTGGGGTTAGTTCATCACCCTTCTTACCCGGGCACAACTGGATTTTTTCTATTTTTTTGTAGCAATCTTTTTAATTAGGACGATGCACAATATTTTGTTTGCATTCAAAAGTGCCGATTATTAGAACAAAACGTACATTATTATTAATGAGAAAGAAATACTTTATAAATTGCCACAATAGGGCAATAACATTGCATGTTCAACTTTCAGAATGAAGTACGTACGTATAATAATCTCATTTCAAATGCTACGAGAATTCTAAAGAAGTTGAAAGGGAGATTATATATACTGAAGAAAAATGAGAGAGAGAGAGAGAGAGAGAGAGAGAGAGAGAGAGAGGTACAAGGGTGGAGAAATTAATGCCTTATTTGGATGATGTTTTGAAAATTTTTGAGTTTGGTTTTAGATAATGAGTGGAAAGAGAAATTAGAGTAAATAGAGGTAATTAGTAGAAAGAGGAATGAGAATAATGATTAGAGAGTAGAGAAAGAAACGTGAGTAATAATTTAAAATAGGGGTAATGAATGTTTTTTGAGTTGTAATTTTTTTTTCCAAAATACCATCCAAACAAGGCATAAGGCAGACATATCTTTCTTTATGTTTCAAAAAGGGGGGAGGGAGAGGGGATCGGATGAACAAGAGATGTACAAGATAGGGTGGAGAAATTAAGGCAAACATCTCTTTCTTTGTGTTTCCAAAAAGGTGAAAGGGAGAGGGGACGAACGAAAGGAATGGGGATGTTGCTTTGGCAACATCATGTAAAGCAGTACAGAGCAGACGATTCGGCTGCTCATATTGACAATCGACGATTTAAATATAAATTGAGTAATAAACGGTTTAAATTTGTATGCGCTCAGATTCAATTTGATTCGGGCGAAGGTGAACGGTCTGATCGATCGCTTTGTACCCACTCGGCAGCATCTCCGGATCCATAGAAAGGAGGGTGGGGACTATGCTAGTTTTCTTTTTGATCGAGTAAAGAACATTTTATGAGTCGTTTCAGCAGACTCTAAAATTTACAGAGCATATGAAAGCACATTTTAGTAAATTCTCTCACTTCAAATTTGACAGTAACAGTAGGATGGTACTTCAAATGTCAAATCATTCTATGAAAAAATGATTTTGTGTTTGAAGGGTCGCTTAAGTAAACTACCGAGGTAACGAGACACTATAAGCATGTGTTTATTCAAAGTTTGTCAAGGTATCGAATTTGAGACTTGGCGTCTTTTAATTTATTAACCGTTTTTTATAGGCAAAAAGTTTATTCAACAAAACTTGACAAATAATACATCAAGTCGGAATAAAGGGGAGAGAGATCAGGAATCCAACCAAAGATTGGATGGAAAAAAAAAAAAAAAAACGAATGGGACAAAGCCCAAAAACACATGTCGTAAAAATAAAATTCATAAAGCCGACCCCAATTGATTGAAAAATAAAGCTCAATTTGATTTGATTTGATTTGATTTGATTTGGCTTGGCTACATGCTGTTAAAATATGATTTAATTATGAGATACTAGTAAAATAAACTTGTGATTCCCCTTTGAGTCTGTGACAGAATTGACGCAGACGTAATTAATTCAATGATGGCGTTCCAATTTGGTCAATAAGCTTTTAATTAGCACCTCGTTTTGGAATTTTCAGTAATCAGCTCAGCTAGCTAGCCATGCATTCACATGCAAAATAATTACCGTCCCTACGTTTTATTCCGGTCTAAGAATGGAAACTCAATCGTATTTTGAACATAAAAATTTCTCTCACGAAGCTAAACGGCACTTGCTAAACGATTTATTTCATCACAACAACATGGAAAGAATTACTACAACCGCCTTTCACCTAGACACGAGCATTTCAGACAAAAAAGAACAAACTAAAATAGCACATACTGCACGCAAATCTCGAAATACAATTTGAGAAGTAATGTTAGTCAAGGAAGAGGAGGTAGAGACCCCAACAAATAGGTAGTCCAGACAAATAAAAAAGAACACAGATGGAATCCATAAAGGCAAAAGAGCATAACACTTTAGGATTGTACGTAAAAGCTCCATAGAGGAGAAAAAAACTCTACGAAGGGATCGAGGAAAGAACAAAACAATTGGAAATAGAAAGACCCTCTTATTCAGTCTTCGCCATCGGTGCAGGTTTCATACGTCAAAATTGACTCCAAAGTTGCTAAAAAAATCTCATCGCCGGGTGAGCGGCGTTTACCGAATCTAACTTATACGACGTCGAAGCGAAAGAGGAATTGAAGATGGGGATGTGATTGGTTTTTTTTACCTCTATTTTCTGACAAAACAAAAAATAGTCTCCCAGCTAAATTTAGAGGCCGCGGTTTGTCTTAACTTAAGCCAACTAAGGATCTTAGTTTTAAATGTTTTTAATTAATTTCGACTAGTTTTTGTTAGTTTTGCATTAATTTGTTTTGCTTAAACAGTCGTCTTGACAAGTAAAATTTAAAACAAAAAAGTTAAAACCAAAACCAAAAAGAGTTCAATAATCATGCATGAAGATTCAAACAGGCAACTAAATAATGTGCCTAGCTTATTGGAAAGAGAATAAATTCCTTACGCCGCCGGTATAAACATTTGTTTCCTCCAAATCAATTGCATTGCGCCACGTCGCCATGTTTAATTAATTGGGATCACTGTTTTGACACGTGTCTCAATGCATTGATTTGAAGGAAACAAATATTTACACCGACAATGTAAAGAATTTATTCTCTATTGAAAATGATCATCAGCATCAGATTGGGTTACATATTCCCAAAAATTACATACTCGTGAATGTTTTAATCAATACTTTTAATTAGCGACCAAATTAAACCGATATAATTTCATGTGTGAGATATATAATATCACGAGACGTGGTAGTGATAAAATCTCATAACTATTTGTTTTATGAAATTATAGACCATATGACAGGATAATCCCGACAAAAAATAAATGTCCAAACAAAGTAAATGAGTGTACGTCAAATCTCTTTTTCCATTGGTTGTTCCTTTGTCGAGAAGGGCTGCAAAAATGAAAGAGTACGACCCCTGTTGCCATCAATCCTCTCTATGTCTATGTGAAGCCAATTTTGTTTTTGGACAGCTATATGTAATAATTTCCTTGATGGATGTGAACGTCTAGATAGCCTTGATGTGTTGTTGCCACATCTTCATCGATTTTTGACATACTTTAATTTAATCTTAAGTCACATAATTCACACGCACACAAGCGTTAGCGTACTTGAATCAATGTGTGGATCATCTCATACTAATATAAGTTTGTTTTTCAATCATCTCTTCGTATCATCGAACCGGCAAAAGTCACACAACTCAAAGATGCAAGGCGTGGAACCGAAATTGTGTTTACTATGTGAATGCCGAAATTTGATTTTTATTTCTCGATCGATTAAGGTAGTAGTTGTGGTTGGCTCCACTCTTAATTACTAACCTCTAAGTACGATCGGTTATCCTTAATCAAATGATCAAAAAATTTATTGAAAACCTTTTCTAAATTGAGACATATTCAGCTTATTTTCAAAATGGAAAAGTATATTCTATTGGATGAACTCCATAGAGAAGGATTCACATCATATTTTAAACCCTTGGGATGGGACCCAGCATGAACTAGGCATGCATGGTTTTACTAGTCATCCATTTTTTCAGAAGATCTACTCAAACTTCTTGCACTTCACTTTTTGAAAAGGATTTGCCCAATCCAGCAGCTCACCTACTACAGTATATTTTGTTCACTTTATCCCACGTCATCTCACTCGTCCAAACCATCCAAGTTTGGTTAAGTGGTTTTAGATTGGAAATTCTTCACGAAATTTAATATGGTATTAGAGTTAGGTATTAGATGATCTCATCTCATATGATCAAGTCTTTATTGCTCAAGTCAATCGCTTCACCTTGTCAATTCATATTTCCACGTACATCTAAACTGCACTTGAAGGTCACTCGAGTGAACCCTCTGGGAGTTTATTTTGAAAATCTTTTCTAAATTGATACTATATTCAGTTTATTTTTACAATGATACATATTCTATTGGATGAACTCCGTGGAGAAGGATTCAAATCATATTTTAAACCCTTGGGACATGGGACATGACCCAATAGAAGGCAGGGTTTTACTTGCAAAACCAATTTTTTAGAAGATCTAGAACTTTTTGCACTTCACTTTTAACTCAAAAGGATTTGCCCAATCCTGCACCGCCCCACATTCCTCGTCTAAACCATTCAAATTTAGTTAATTAATTTAGAGACTATTCCACTTATAGTCAATTGATTTTAGGGTGAAACCCTTTTAACAAATCTAATATGATATCAGAGTTAGGTATTGGATGACCTCACCTTACGTGGTAAAGTTTCCATAACCCGAGTCAATTGCTTTACCTCATCGATTCATACTTCCACGTATCCGGGTTGCATGTGAAGGTCACATGAGTGTTCAACTCTCTTGGTCTCCTCAATTCATACCTTTATGTGCATTCAGATTGCACAAGATTGGAAGTGTGAGACTATCTCACATCAATCATCGAAGTTATCCAAGTTTGATTAATTAATGTAGAAGTTACTCAACTTATAGTCAATTGATTTTAGAACTCTCAAAAAAAAAAAAAAGTATCAAATGGATGGCCAGATCGGTCGCCCCACAAAATCCCCGGTTTCGAGAAATTCTTTAGGTAGACACATCTTTCTTTGTGTTTCCAAAAGGGGGAGAGGGAGAGGGGATGAACAAGAGATGTACAAGGGTGGAGAAGGCAGACAGACTTTCTGTGTTTCCAAAAAGGGGAGAGGGAGAAGGGATGAACAAAGGAAAGAATATGTCTTGTCTGCGGTCCAATTTTGAATTGCAAAGTTGCAGTTCAAATGATCGCAACCATTGCATTGTATTTTTAATAGTCCAAATTTGTTTTAAATTTTTTACCGAAAGTAAAATATTTTTACCTATAATAAATTCAACAAGTTTGAACCGCACAACCTTGATCCAATGGAAAAAGGAGGGTGGGGGATACTACTTCTAGTACTTTTCTTTCGATCGAGTACAGAATTTTTTATGCATCGTTTCAGCACATTTTAAATTCTCTCATTTAAAATGGCTGTGTGAATAGGTGTGTGTGGGCTCCACCCTTGTTCAATAATTTTACAATCACACTCATTCATACACCTATGTACACACCTCCGCTCACAACAAGTTTAATGTTTGTGGGCCCCACTCTTGTTGAAAGTATGGATGTGTAAATGAGTGTGTGAATGAGTGTGGTGGTAGAAGGATTGAAATAGTAGCATAGTACTTCAAATGTCGAATCATTCTATAAAAAATGACTTTGTGTTTGAAGAGTGCTGAAGTAAACGGGTTCAGCTCCCGTCTAGTGACGATTACCGTCCAGTCTGGGCCAGTTGGCCTTTTTCCGGCAAACGTCGAGTTCGTTCAATGATTGAATTCATCCATATTGTAGATCTCGTCGAGATGCATATTCATGTCAAAAATCATATCCATTCGATATCGTTCAATACCCGATAGGAACACATTTATTTTTTAGAAATGGATGAAAGGGGTTCCAATCCAGTGTAGGTATTTTTTTTTTTCAAAATAAATTGATTACAATAGCGTATTAAACGATATCGGATGGACATGATTTTTGTCATGGTTCTGCGTCTCGATGTGATCTACAATATGGACGAATCCGATCATTGAACGAACTCAATGTCTGCCGGAAAAAAAGGCCGACTAGCCCGGACTGGACGGCAGCCAAAACCCGAAGTAAACTATCAAGGCAATCGGAACACCATATAAAATGTGAACGTGCTTGGTTGGGTACTTATTCCAAGATCATTACGGTATCGAGTTTGAGCCTTGGCATCTACTAATTTACAAACCCTTTTTTTTATAGACAAAAAGTTTATTCAATAAAACTTAACAAATAGTAAATCAAGTTGGGAGAAAGGAATCCAACCGAAGATCAGATATGATTAACAATAGTAGTAAAATTAACTTGTGATTCCCCTTCGAGTCTGTGACAATTGACGCAGACCTAATTAATTACTACCATGCAAATTCAATGATGGCGTTCCAGTCTAGTCAATATAAGCTTTTTAATGATAGCACCTTGTTTTGGAATTTTCAGTAACCAGCTCAACTAGCTAGCCATGCATCCACATGGAAGTAATTATTGTACCTACATTTTATTCCAGTCTAAAACCGGACTCGAAAAATGCACTAAAATTTGATTGTTAGCACTGAATTGTTCATAGCTAGTCAAAGTAAAAAAAAAATTTCACTTAAATTTGTGAGTATGTATATAATATAACTCAACATAACAAAATAAATTAAGCACAATTCATTTTCAATCATAATAGAGATTTGTATCCAAAGAATTTATTTATATTTTTATCACCGTTGAACTAAAACCCTGGAACCATAGCTGGATCCCAAAATACAAGTCGGGAAATAATTGTTGGTCGCAGACCAACATCCTGCCCATGCGGGTCGAACCGTGGCGTTTAGCAGGGGTGGAGGGATTAAGAGTCAAGGAGGGGCAGCTGGCCCCACTGCCTCCCAATTTGTTTTAAAGATTGGTATAATTTTCACCCAATTTTTACTCATTTGACTCCCCTTTAAAATTCATTTTTGCCCCAACCCATATGAGTAAAATTCATTTTACTCATTTGACCCCACTTATAAAATTTTTTGGCTCCGCCCCTGACGCTTAGGGTCTGCTACATGATCAACACAAAATATAGTATTAAAATGTCCCTCGTACTTGCATTTTTAGTCTGCACTTAATAGTTGTTTATGACTTATTATTATTGATTCATGTTTTGTAGGTATTTGGGACTTGTTGCACAAAAAGGCTTTGTCCGTGACTTAAAAAAAGATTTTGAGTTGGGTTTTGAAAGAAGATATGAAAGGCAGCTCATGTTTGGACGGATTGTACGTGTATGGCGGGACCAAATACTAGTGTTTGATCACCACCATGTATATCTAATATTATTATACAATTAGAAAACATATTATTCTTTATTTGGGGCAGTGGTTCACATTATTAGGAAAGCAAAATCAGAAAAGGTTTTGTTTTCCTTTAAAGGAACTCTCTGCTAGCCTTATAAAAAGAAAACAAGTCGAAGCAGAGCATGATCCGATACCAACACCAACGCAGCAACACCGGCATATCTTGAGCAGCAGTGGAGAAGGGAAAAAGCTAGGAAAATTTCTAATCTTTGTAAGCTTAGTTTCATGGAGTTCTATTATTATATGATCATGTTTCCGTACTCTATGAGTGGCTAAACTCTTTAATTAGGGTTGAGGATGAAGTCCCATTAACGATTATTATTTATATGTTCATGAGATTTGATTTTACCCGATCATTTGGTTTGATTTTAATTAAATTGTTCTTACTCCAAATCAATTGTTAGGGATAGATTTTGAATATGAGTTCAATCATGTTTTTCTCATGATTTGGAATTGTCTTTAGTATTGAAAGTTGGTTTTTCATAGTTAACTATAAAACTGGATATTTATTGTGATTTGTTAAAAGTGAATACAATTAATGATTTGGTTTTATATATACTTACGAGCGGAGAGGAACAAATATTAGACTTTTTGATGAATTTTCATAATGATATTTTCCGTGGTAACAGAATTAGCTTTTAGATTATCATGAATTTTTTTTGGGTAAAGTCAATGATCATGAATATCTAATGATACCAGTCAATGAGTTTGGATTCTGAAACCTTAGTATTTTCTCCTTTTGTGAAAAAGAAGCTTTAATTTTCTCGTTTTTGATAGTTTAGTTCATTATTTTTACTGTTCACTTTTAGTTTAAAAATCAATCACAACTTTTTGTCAACTAGGTTAGGGTTTAATCAGTTTAAGTTACTTATTTTTCTTAGAAAAATCATAAGTTCCTGTGAGTTCGACCTTGCTCTCACCATACTATATTATAATACGATTCGTGCGCTTGCGAGTATATTAAAATTTCACATCACTACGATTTGATATAAGGAAATAGAGTTGCGCCTTTACCACCACCTGCGGATTTTGATAAGATGGTAAACGTTTCATCGTACAATAATGTTAGTCCACGAAGAGGAGGTAGAGACCCCAACGGTAGTCCAAACGAATTAAAATGAACACTACTGATAAAGACAAAAGAACACAACACTTTAGGGTTGTAAAAGCTCCATAGAAAAGGAAAACACTCCACGAAGGGAGGAAAGACCAAACAATTGAACATAGACACACACCAAAAGAAAACCGTACTAGGTCTTTGCCATCGGAGTAGGTCTCAGTAGATCCGTCGATTTACCGTTAAAATTGACTCCAAACTCGCTGAGAAAACCTCGTCTTGACAGGTAAATTTTGAAACGAAAAAATTATAACCAAAATCCAAAAAGAGTTCAGTAAGCATGAAAATTATTAAAACGGGCAAGTAAGTTGCATGTCTTATTGTTTGTCTTTTTTGAACTTCTAATTTTTAACCTTCGATCCATGTATATGAATACATTTTTAATTCTCTTTGTCGAGATGAATGCTTAATCTTAAATATTTTTAAAAAAAACTAAAGAGAAGTATACTAATAAAAAATACTCACTATCTTTGTAAAATAATTCATTTAATTGAAACCATGTATATTCTAGCCACAAGCTGACATTAAGGCTAACAACCACAACGTTACATTGATTAAACAATTATTTCTAAAACTCAACAGTAAATCAAAACACATTCGTATTATCAGAAATGATCATCGGCATCAGATTGGATTTACATATTCACTGAAATTACATATTCGGTGTTTTAATCAATACTTTTAGCTACCAAATTAAACTGATATGTTTTTACAGCGTCTGAGATACATATAATATCACGAGACGAGGTAATAGTAAAAATCTCATAACTATTTGTTTCATGAAATTAGAGATCATTTAACAGGATATTAATCCCACCAAAAAAAAAATGTCCAAAAAAATAATTGAGTGTCAAATCTCTTCTTCCATTGGTTGTTCCACTTTTTACGGTACTACGATGGAGAAGGGCTGCAAAAAAAAGAAAGAATATGACCCCCCGTTGCCATCAATCCTCGCTATGTCTATGTGAAGCCAATTTGTTTTTGGACAGCTAGATGGATGTGAACGGCTAGATATATGGGCTAGATGTGTAGACGGTGTAGTTGCCCCATCTTCATCTTTGTCGCATGATTCGCACGCACTTAAGCGAGAGCATAAGCGTAAAGGTATATTTGAATCTTTTTTTTTTTGTCAATTGATAAATGATTGATTTTTATATCAGATATGAACTACGTAATACAAATTCGGAACACTATATCAATTGTAAGAGTCTACGAGACAATCAAGCCCAACAAGCAACTCAACCAATACAAGAAATAAACCCATTATAGGGTAGAAACAAACAAAAAAAGAAATGAAAAGCCCTCTAAGGGAAGAATATCCATATGCAGGTGGGGGAGACTTGAACTCTTGACCTCTTAGTGAGATACAGGAGTCCTGTTCAAATGAGCTAGCCCCAATTGGTTATATTTGAATCACATCTCGAATTACCAAAATTTGCACATTTGCACGAGCGAGGATTGGCAGCGTGAGCTCAGTGCATTTTGAAGTATTATGTGATTAAGTTATAACAGGCAGGCAAAGTATCACTCCTACTATCTTCTTCCATTTTGATTAATTGCTCATTGCTATTAATACCGGATTTTCCTTGAGAACGAAAGATTCGAACCATATTTTACACCCTTGGGATAAGATTCTCCAACATGAAGGAAGACGGGTTTTACTAGTCAACCATTTTTTTAAGAAGATAGCTAGTCAAAACTTCTTGCACTTCACTTTTTGACTCAAAAGGATTTGCCCAATCCAGCGGCTCACCTACTCCATCTTGTCACTTTATTCCATTCCACGTACCCTCCAACCCATGCAAACTTGATTAAAATCTAAAAACTATTTCATATATAGTCAATTGATTTTAGATAGCAATTTCTTCGATAAATCTAACACGATATCAGAGTTAGGTATTGGTTATCCTAACTTCATGTGGTCAAGTTTTCATCGCCTGAGTCAATCACTTTACCTTTATCAATTCATACTTTCAAGTGCATTCAACGTGTACGTAAGGGTTGCTTGAATCAAGTCTCCTAAAGATTCTTTTTAAAATCTTTTCCAAATTGATGAATATTCTATTGGATGAACTCCATAAAGAAGGATTCAAATCATATTTGAAACCCTTGGGATATGAAGGCAGGGTTTTACTTGTCAAAACCAATTTTTTAAGAAGAACTAGTCATGACTTTTTGCACTTCACTTTTTTAACTCCGAGGACTTGCCCAATCCAGTAGCGCCCCACGTTCCTCGTCCAAACCATTCAAGCTTGGTTAATTAATCTAGATGTTATTCCACCTATAATCGATTGATTTTAGGTTGGAACCTTTTCAAGAAATTTTACATGGAATCATAGCTAGGTATTGTGCGGTTTCACTTCATGTGGTCAAGTCTCCATCGCCCGAATCAATCGCTTCATCTCATCAATTTATACTTTTCATGTATCTGAGTTGCACGTGAGGTCGTCTGAGTCAACTTTTTTGGTCTCCTCCATTCGTACCTTCACGTACATTCAGGCTGCAAGTGAGAAAGGTGTTAGACTTTATCTCACATCAATCATCTAATTCACCTAAGCTTAATTAATTAATCTAGAGGTAAGTACTCCACCTATAGTCAATTGATTTTAAAACTCTCCCAAAAAATCTAACAGTCAACATTAACTTTTTAAGACAAACCATATGTAAAAGCAACTCCACATTAGATAGAAAAAGTGTTAGAAGTGTAAAAATCATAACAGAGATAAATATCAGAGTACTTTACATATGGTTGTCTTACACTTCAACACTTTCTCTATCTAATGTAGAGTTGCGTTTACGTATAGTTGTCTTAAAAAGTTACTTGTCATTTATCTATGTAATTTTAAGCAATAAATTAATAATGGAGTGCAAAAACTATTACCGTACGCTCAAAAAAAACTTTTGGCCCAACGACACTAAGAATGCATTGAAGTGTCAGCAGAAACAAAGTTTAATTATTTTAACAATCTGGCTTTTTGCCAATAAAAAAAAAACTCTTTACCCTACTTTCGGGTCATTTAGCCTATTAAGCCAAATGATTTTTTTTTGACTTTATTCAAATTTTTTTGCATATGTTAGTTTTTCATCAGATTTTTGTGGATTATTGATTCGCCATGATAAAATGAATCTAAAAAGTAAAAAATTACGATTGAAATCGATTTTTTATAATAAAGATAAAAATATTGGCTTATTTTTGTCTTTATTCAAAAAATATAGGTTTCAATCATAATTTTTTACTTTTTAAATTCATTTCGTCATGATAAAGCAATAATTCAAATTTTTTTTGACAAAATTAAAAAATGTGAAATAAATTGATGGACAAAAAAATAAGCCATATAAATTTAGCTTATTAGGCCGCCGAGCAAAAAAAAAAATTTAGCTTATTAGGCCGAATGACCCTTTTATATTAGCAACCAAGTGAATGTGGTTGTAGATTCATGTAGGCCCTTCTCTTTTTGGAGCGTCTACAAGTGTACAATGAGTCTATGTATCCCGTATGTATAGTACTCCAGTAGGGAAAATTATTTAATGCTCTCGGAGTACCACGTGGCGTGTCCTACATGATGCTCTCGGCCAGTAATTTATCACATTAGAGGGTCAACCCATTGTCTCTCAACCACCCAACAAAGGATGATGACTATATGGCACCCATAATTTCCCGCTACGTGATTGGTTGGTAGCACCACTTGTACATGCTAAATGATAATCCGGGACTATTATTGTAGAGCATCTTTGCCACATGGGTTTTGAAAAGTCTAGCAACATAATTGACACAGACACATTTGTATCCAGAGCCGTTTGATGCATTTAATGGATTCAGATGCTTTTTTCAAAATTGTGTTTTAAAATTGCGTCCATATAAATCATTGTAGTTTTGGTTTTGGTCAGTTTTTTTTTCTCATATCAGAATTAATACTAACATTTTTTTTTTTTTTTTTGAAAAACAAAAGGGCAGGAGGGGGCGACCGGCGTAGCAACCCCCCTTGGGCGTGACCATAGGGGCTCCCTAACCCGCTGTGGAATGTCCGGTTCGAGCCATAGCTATTGTCCGTGAGGACAGGCCGTCACCACAGCACCACCTAAGCGCACAGCTGGCACAGGGCTCTCCACACGTCCCTCCAGCTCATATATATTTTTTTTGCAACTGGAGGGGCTTGAACCCGAGTGCATGGGAGGGAGTAACATTCGCTCTCTGCATTTCCCCTCTCTTTCCCGCCTCATCACTTTCTAATTACCCCACCACGCCAACCAACCAAACAAAACAAAACAAAATCAAAATCCAATCCTCTCTCTCTCTCTCTCTCTGCCCGTCCTTATCCCTATATCGCTGTCTCTCCCTTGGACGCATCCCATCATCATAAGATAAACATACACACTGTGCTTGCTGCTTGCAACTCCGCTCCGCTCCGCCGCGTTGCCGCCGATGGAGTGCCTCTGCGGCAAGGAAACCGTATGGAAGAGGATATCGTCGCTCTTTCTCATTGTATCTCTGCTTTCGAGTTGCTTCACGGACTTCAGATCCGTCGACGCTCAACTTCTTCCCCCAGAAGAAGGTACCAAATCTCCATTGAATTTTTTTTCCCCCACTCATTCTCACTCCGGTTCTGTCCGTAATTTACTTTCTGTGTTGGTTACTTTAGATTGTAGTGACATTACGATTTACGCGATCAAGGTTTCTTCTTTCAATCTCGAAAACATTCCCTTTTTTTTTTTTTTTGGCGTTTGACTAGATTGGAGTAACAGTTTTTGTGCCTGTTGATGGGTCTAGCAACGGTAAGTGTGTTAGGTCCACAGATTCTTCGGTTGATAAATTACAACAATTTTTACCACAAGTTTCTCATCACGTAAATGTACATGATAACAGCCCCAAGTGTTAGTTTGGGGGTTTGCTTCCTACATAATTGTTTAAGATTCGATTCTTGGGACGAGATGGCAATAAAATACACCATCTGTTTCTTATTGTTGCTCCCTTTTGGGAGTTCCAGCTTTTTAATGATATTTTACCAGGAGGGAATTAGTTGGAATTGCACGAAAGCTAGCCCAACAACCC
Source organism: Rhododendron kiyosumense (assembly GCA_019656275.1). Taxonomy (NCBI): domain Eukaryota; kingdom Viridiplantae; phylum Streptophyta; class Magnoliopsida; order Ericales; family Ericaceae; genus Rhododendron; species Rhododendron kiyosumense. The sequence goes on along the minus strand of BPLS01000473.1, from coordinate 73,314 downwards.
TTGATCCTCGAACCAATTTTTCCTTTCTTTTTCATGAAAACAAAATTCCTATGAATTGTCACAAATTCTCTTCACCTTTTTTTTTTCTTTACTATAGGAGGTGGTTTGTGTAAAGTGTGGAACTTTTTCCTTTATTATTCGTATGTCTCAACATGCTTACGACCTCATCAACTAATCCTTAGGACCAATTCTTTTGTTTACTAACAATACCGTTTAAAGTTGGAACAAAGTTTTGGTAACACTTAAGCAGAGTCGGCCCTGGAAGGTCACCACGTTTAGACCTCCCAAATAAGAGTCCCTAATATTTTCAGTACCCATCAAGATACATTTATGAAAAAAATTGTATGCAGTATGTAAGTCTAAGAGAAACCGGTCTTGTCTTGGACCCGAAATTTACTTTGGCTCCCGAAATATCAGGACGGGTCTTGTGTGGAAAGTCTCGAGTTCGGATCCGAATTTTAAAAGGTTGCAAACCCCTAATTTTGACCACCCAAATTGGGTTGAATGAAAACAAAGGAGGAAGTCCTTGAATTTTGTGAAACAATGATATCATATACTATTACATATCAATTATTAAAGATAGTAGAATATGTCATGTTTTAACGTGTAAATTTCGTGTCCCTTCAGTCGGTGTCGGCTGTCGGCCCATTTGATTAATTGATTGATTGAGCCTCAGCCGCCTTCAATTTACTCATTACTACTGCAGTAGAACTTAGAATGCGCCATGGTCAAAGATTTTTCTCCCATGTTGGCTTCTTTTCAGGACTTTTATTTTTCAGTTAAATAAGTTATTTGACTTAGTTTTTTTTTTATTCAATTTTTTTTTTGCATTTATTAATTTTTCGTTGAATTTTTGAGGATTATTGTTTTGTCATGAAGAGAGAAATCTAAAAAGTAAAAATTACAATCAAAATCTTTGTTTTTTGATAAAGACGAAAATAAGCTAATAAACCAATTTTTTCGTCTTTATTCAAAAAAATTTGGATTTCGATCGTAGTTTTTTACTTTTTAGATTTCTCTCGTTATGACAAAGTAATAATTCTCAAAAAATCGACAAAAAACTAACAAATGAGAATTTTTTTTGAATAAGGGAAAAAAAAACCCAAATAGCTTATTTAGCCGAATGAGGCCTTAGTGGTGGTTGGGGTCTCTCTTTTTAATACTGGAGTATCTCCATATTTTTGGACGTTTCTGGTAGTAAATAAGTTCGGAGAAAAAATTTATTGCAATCAAGTTGTTTGCTGATTCCAGTAGTGAATAGGTTGTTGAAAAATGTTAAGTTGTTTTCGGTGGTAAATAAAGTTCAAGATGACTATGTGAGTGAAAAAGTTGTTGAGAAAGAAGTTGTTGACAAGTTATTAGTTAATGTGAACAACAAACTAAAATACCAAAACTTGTTAATTAGTTGAACAAGATGGTAAAATGACCTACGTTTTTTCACCAAAAACTTCGTGGAAACTCCACATGAGTTTACCATCTTGTCGGGTTCTTCCAGGGTTAAAACTTTATTTGTGAATTGTTATAGTATCTATTTGTGAATGCAACTTTATTTGTGAGCCATCGATTGTCAAGATGAACGGCTGGATCGGTCGTTCTGCACCGCTCTACAGGATTCTGCTAGCATCTCCCAGTCCATCTAAAAAGTCAGCTTTTTTTTTTTTTTTTTGATAAGCACTTTACTTTTAAAAAGTCAGCTTTGTTTCTGAAATTTTTATCTTTTATTAATAATGTTATCTCCGGGTTATTGTTGGAGTTATTTACTCTGGTTTTTCTTTTAAAAAATGGAAGAAAACTTGGGGGGTTTTTTCTTTGTTTTCACATTTTGCCCCACATTTTATATTTTGACTATTTTTTCAGTTGAGACAAACAAGAAAATACTGACAATAAATTGAAAAATAAAGATGCTAAAGGTGAATGGTTATCGCTATGAGAGTTAGGCCCACTTTGGCCTAGCTTTTTAGGGCTTTTATATTTTTATGGGGACGAAAGGTGTGATATAATAATATGACTCAAATCTAAACAAAATTAATAGAAAACAACAAAAAAAAATCGTGCCAAAAAGTCTCCCTACATTTTAATACCTTTCTAATATAGAGCAAATATTAGCCGTAGCCCTGCCTCATCTGTACCTGTACTGTATATTTTTTAGGTTTTTCCATTCTCGCATCGTACCAGGATCCATATTCGTACCCGAACACGTGCTTCTTAGCTTTTTGGCAGGTTGATTAAACGTCAAATGCTGGGAAACTGGGCACAGGAATTTTGTCCGAGCAGCTAAAACACTGGGGTTTTTTTTTTTTTTTTTTTTATTTAAATCATAACTAGTCAAGTGTACAGTGCCTGAAGCTTAATATTGATAGTTTCAAACAATGTGAAATATTTGACTATATTCATATAATTCTCACGCAACACATTTTGACTGTCGTTCTATAACTTATCAATATGACTTAGTGTCCAACAATATCAAATATTGGACTATATGATTCATATAATGTCAAATATTTGACTGTTCTACGGTATGCTTAAAAGCAGTGTTTTTTTGCTCGACTCATGAATAACCAGATCAGATAATTAAGGCAGAATCCGGTGTAGGCCTCACGTAAAGTGAGTATTTGTTGACCCAAATTTTAAGTGGGTGAAAAAATAAGACTCGTTTAAAGGTAGCTAGTGTTAGGCACCCCTTAGCTTAACTTTTTGACACGGTCTTTTTGGATGTTTTCTCTTCATCCTCGTTAGATTTGGGTCCAATTTTTACATCACATCATTCGTCTCTGAGAGAAATCAGTATAAAATTTTCTTATTAGCATTCCTAGCCTCAATTGGGACAGACACGTGCAAGGCGTGTGGGCGTAGCATGAGAATCCATTAAGCCTTTCGCGCATTTGGTTGACCTCTGGTGTTAAGTTAATCCACCTCTGGTAATTGGAAGGCATGTAATTAAAAACTAAGCAAAGCAACTATTTTACATGTTTTCTAACAAGAGGTTCAATACGTTGTACCAGATGTGTTAAGACTTTTTTCGACTTAAGAGGCTTCATTTTTGAAGCACTTTTCAAGCCTTGCTGGCTGTACCATAGCACAATGAAGAGACAATAAACATGGAGTAACTAAAGTTGACCAAACAACAGGGCATTGCATGTCACTGGCTTAAATTTTACATAGTAGATATGGAAACAACCAGATGATTATTTTGGTATGATGCTAACGAACTTTGCACTTTTTTGTGTGTGACAGTACAAGCTCTTGAAGCAATATCAGCAAAACTGCAGATACAACATTGGAATATTACCCGAAATTTCTGCGAAGTTGGATTTCAGTATGTAGGCTCCGATATTGCTGTTGTTAGCAACGTTACTTGCAATCGCACCTCTGCTAATGCCACTGTTCGCCATGTCACCAACATGTATGGCATGCTATTGAATCTCTGCTTCTTTCTTTCTTTTCTTTATATAATTGATGCACAATATATCCGTTTGATGCAAATAACGAATGAGAGAAGAGAATTTGTTTCTAGAAATTAGTGAAGAAGTTGGCCCAGCCTAAATGAGCGAAATAGTTTTTCTTTCGTAGTCTTGTACTTGTCCGTTGTATGCGGTACCTGTGAAGGAAGGGAATAGGCAAACATGGCTAAAACATGCATAGTGAACGGACGAGGCAAAGCCATCTCTTATGTGATCAACAAAAAATGACAATTCATCTTTTTGGTATTTAGTTATTAAGATCTTCTTCTGTTGATTCAACCTATTTAACCTATTGAATTTGACTAGTTAAATTTGGATTTGACTCTGTTATAGATCTTTTGTTTTTGCCATATTTGGTGCCCAGGATTTGTTTCATCTAATGACCAATTCTCTTAGGGTACTTTAGGCTTACACTTCAAAAAAATTCTTGACAGCCAAATGTCATCCTCACAAAACGAAGCATGCAAATTATCAGTTAAGGGCAAGGTTCTGAATACCGTACCGGATTAGGTAACGGTTTTATTATCAGTTAAGGGCAAGGTTCTTAAGTCAACTGGTTGATTGATTAGTTTACAAGATGAGAGCTGTTTTTTTTCCCTTCTTGTTTGTAGTTCTTCTAAGAAACTGAAGAGTTAGTTGAACATGCATTAGGTCATGGCACAGGATTACATGCCAAGTGCCTCTTCAACGAGAAGTTATAGAACAGAAGTTTAATTTTGTGATTTTGGTTTCAATCTCTCTGTGTTTTCCTCTACCATTCAATTCTATCGTAGTTCCTCTGATTTTGTCTTGTGGATAACAGACAGTTGAAGGCTCTAAATTTAAGAGGAACTCTACCAGCAGAATTTGCTAATCTTACTTTTCTGGAAGAAATGTAAGTGACACGACCCAACTGCATTTAGTAGTCACTAGCATATTGAAAATGGACCTCATTGGTTCATTATTACCATTCCTTACTTTGTTACATTTAATAATGTAATAGTCCATTCACTGTATCATGAAGGCTAAAACCTAAAGTGCTGTTTGGATGTCCCATGGAAACAAACTAAATGATATGTTTTATTAAGTGCTGCTTGCTGTTAGCTGTTTTTCTGGTATGAGGGTATATGGCGATTCTGGTGGTGTTGCCAGAGCCCCAACTTGAGCATGATTGGTTGCTAGAGGTCCAGTTTGGGTGACACATTCAGCCATGCCTAGTTATAAAAATCTGAACAGGCTTGCGAAAGCACATAAATGAAGTGCAGAAGATAATATTCTGCAAATCTTATAATCGATCGTAGTTACCAGTTTGTTTTCTCTTATACTAGCACCATTAATATGCAACATGAAATTTTTTTTACACCTATTAACGTTTTGACCATTTTGAAATTATCTGCGGATAACAAGGGCTTCTTTTAACACCACAGTGATCTCTCTCGCAACTATATCAATGGGACACTTCCAACAAATTTCGCTAAGCTTCCTCTCACCATTTTGTAAGTTTCTACTAAGTACTAACATGTTCTTGAATCTGTATCAGTTTTTTTCAACTATCTATTAGCTTGGTATTATGCTGGTCGGCTGGCTTTTGATCATTGCTACACTACAGGTCCCTTTTGGGAAACCGCATTAATGGTTCAATTCCCAGGGAAATTGGAGATATTGCAACTCTCGAGGAGCTGTAAGTTGTGTACAATAAACTGTGTATTGTACAATGTACTGAAAGGTCAAGTTTGTCCTTCGTTTTAACATGAAACTTTTCTTATCCAGGGTCTTGCAAGATAATCAGCTGGGAGGCCCTCTTCCTCAAAATCTAGGAAGTTTGACCCGCTTGAGAAGACTGTATTGCTTAAAATCCATTTTCTAATTGCTGTGCTTGCTGTGTCTTTCTTTTCAATGCTGTTGCTTTCTCAAGCTTGTGATACTTGTTCGGTTATTCCCAACCAGAAATCTTAGGTGTTATAGTGGAAAGAAACTGAAAAGTTAAGAGCAGAATTGACTACAAGATTGCATTTGCATCCCTGGATAAATAACATAAGATTTTATGCCGGTTATGGGTATGAGAGCATGCAAGGCCTTTGTAGCCGAAGTGGCATGGCCCCATATTGGGTGGTTGGGGGTGTTACCTATTCCCCTCTGGTAGATCTAGGCTAGAGTAGGTTATTTCGATGTCATAGAACAAAAATAGGGATGTCAATTTTCCCCAAACCTGATGGGTACCCACCCGCCATGCCAACTTGGAGGTGGAGGATGTTACCTGATTTTTTACCAAGTAGGAGTGCCGAGCGGGTATGGTAGAACTGAGAAAATCCCCGCTCCGTATTGATTTAATGATATCTGCCTCCGAATAGCTGTATCCGCCCCGTGCCCCATTAGTGATGTTTATTTAGACCTATAATGTGTGTATATATGGAGGGTTAAGAAAAAGTTCATAGATGGTATTTGTTAACATTTTCTATAATCTTTTGTTTGTGGATTGTATTTGTTTTGGGAATTAAATGGGATTTTTTGTGGTTGTCGCACACATGAATTGTTTTTGTTTGGATCCTATCGTTCTTTCTTGGTTAAGTAGTTTGGATACTGGTTTACCCGAATATACCCGATCCCCAGTAGGAGGCGAGTATAGTGGATTGTCCAATCCCTTCTGGTTATGGAGGCGGGGATGGAGAAGAATTCCCCAATTGGAGATTGGGATGGAATAGGGTCCCCAACCCACACCCTACCCATTGCCATCTCCAGAAAAACAAAAAAAAGGTTTTCCCTTTTCTTTTTTGTTTCATTGAAGTTTCATTAGTGTGGTATTTTTAACTTTTATTCTATATGATTATGTCTTACGTAGCGATGATGTTCATGTTGTTGCCTTTCTAGCATTCATCCGTTGCGTGTATCTGAGACAGCAGTGCCAAAAATCACTTGTATGCATGAACATTGTCCTTTGGATGTCCATAGGCTGAGTATGACTAAATGATATGTCAATGCACAATCATCAGATCTACTATTTGTCCAATTTTTTTTTGGGTAGTTCCTCAGAAATTCATGGAAGGATTGTTTCCTGCAGCCTTCTTTCTGCTAACAATTTTGCGGGACCAATTCCAGAAGAATTCAGCAAACTGACAAACTTGACAGATTTGTAAGTGGTGGTTATGTTGAAATTTCTTGGTCTTGAACCTCAGTAATTCTGAAAATTTCATTCTCTAACTGCAGTAGGATAGATGGGAGTACACTGTCTGGCAAAATACCAGATATGATAGGGAACTGGACCAAAATTGAAAGATTGTGAGTATCACCTTGTCTTTCTTATTCGTAATCAATCTTTTCTCACCTGAGGAATTCACAGAAGTCCTTTTGAACTTTAGCAGCTATGAAAGAACTTCTCAAATGAATGAAATTTAAACTTCAAATTTTGTGCAAGAAAATCTCAAATGAATAGTTGATTAACTATGTTTCAGGGACATGCAAGGCACATCCTTGAGTGGCCCTATTCCTTCTACCATATCCGAGCTGATAAATTTGGTGGAACTGTGAGGACTTATTTACATTTCCAGACTACTTTATACCATTTAGATCAATATTTGAAGCAATCTGATCTGATCCATCTTAATTTTTCAGGAGGATATCTGATTTGAATGGATCAGATACGACATTCCCTGATCTGCAGAACATGACAAAGTTGAAAACTCTGTAAGTTGAATATGGATATACTCCATGGGACAATCAAACCTTATGTTGTCAATTTGCTGTTTAATTACCTTAATGGAGTACATTTTACTTCATTGTATAGGGTACTGAGAAATTGCTTAATTACTGGTCGAATCCAAGATTACATTGGTGACCTGTCTGAACTCAAATATTTGTAAGTTCATTTTGTTGATAGTCTTATCAAGCTACTTGTTTCGTGATTTATTAATTCCTTCTGATTTGATATCTCTACAAAAGCAAAATGCCATCTTCGCTATGCTCGTATTCTGGACTGAAGTGGTTTCGTATGTTACTTCACTTGGCATGTTACACTATATGAGACCATTGCTGTTAAGCTAGTCACAATGGCAAAGAATCTGTTTAATGACTTGACATGTTGTAATTGTATGTATCAAATTAATTTGTTTGGTAAAGTTGTTTTGTGCTATTTAATTTTCCTTCTAGATTTGTTGTTTAGGGTACGTCCAGAGTTTTAGAACTACTTGGTGAACAACATGCAGGAACATCATACGAGTTTGAACTGATTGAAGGCATCTTTTTATATTTTGTCATTTCTGCGGTGTAATTGTATACGATTCAGATATTCCATAGTTCTTGCTTGCAGAGATCTGAGCTTTAACAACTTGAGTGGCCCAATTCCGGGTTCACTTCAGAGATCTGATCTAGATATCATGTAAGTCACTAGTTGTAGATAGTCGTATATCCAACATTTTACATAGTGTGTACATTGTTTGCTTACTAAAGTTTGAAGCTGCTTGTCAGCATCATGCTTGATTTCTATTTCGCATGCGACGTAATATTGGCTGATGATGCAGGTTACTGACTAGCAACTCACTGACTGGAGCAATACCTGGTTGGATTCTAACCAACAAAAATGATATGTTAGTATCTTTCCCACCTTCTGATTCATTTGCAGCATATATGTTTACCACATCCTGATTTGGGAAGGACATTAATGTTGAGCTTAATCACCAACAAATTTGTTGCAAATGTCATGCCTATTCCTATTGCAGTGATGTGTCATACAACAACTTTACCGAGTCATCTGCATCTGGTTGCCAGGCATCTAGGGTGTAAGCTTTTTGCATTATTAGTTCTATTTGACTTCCAATACTACATATCATCGAGAAGTCACCCTTTGTATATTGGTCAACAGGAACTTAGTTTCCAGCCATTCATCCACTGAGAGCAACTCGTAAGTTCGTAACATCGAAAGCAATTAACTTATCTAATCTTACTGTAACACCAGCAGATATGATGTCATGGCTGAAAGAAACTAAATTCGTTTTGTAGAATTGCATGGTGTGTGAAGAAGGATCTCCCTTGCTCCACATCACCCAAATGTAAGCAATAATATGTTCCCCAGCTCTTCTATTATGACATTGATGCATCTACATTTTAAGTTTATGGTCTCTTTGTTATGTGCAGACCATTCATTATACATCAATTGCGGAGGCAGCCAAATACACGCCGAGGGGAATGAATATGAAGAGGACTTGGCCAGAGAGGGTCCATCATACTTTTTTGCCTCTTCACAAAGATGGGCTTATAGCAGCACAGGGTTTTTCATGGGCAACGGGGATGCTAATTATTTAGCAAACAACTCATTCTCTTTGAATATGACTGGTGCGGAGTACTATAAAACAGCCCGCCTTTCCCCAAATTCACTCAAGTATTATGGGCTTTGCTTGCGTAAGGGCAGTTATAAAGTGCGTCTTCACTTTGCTGAAATAATGTACTCTGATGATCAGACCTATAGCAGCCTTGGAAGACGCTTTTTTGATGTATCAATCCAAGTGAGTTAGGAGACCATTGTTCTGGTAGATTTCATGCATGTCTCATTTACCATTTTACCAAATTTTTATAAACAAATTGCTTTACGGGCTCTTTCTTTTTTGGACTATGGTTTTTTGTGAAATGCTAATGACCGCCCTTAAGGCAGTTGTTAATGTGCATAAAATGTATTGATAATCGTGAAGCAGTTGTAGAAATCTCTGAATATGTATTGAAGTTCTAACTTCTACTACTCATATGGGTAGCAAGACCATTCATTTTTTCAGCCTTAGAAAGATAAATAATGCTAGCTTTTGGCTAAAGGGTAACTTTTTCTCCTTCCTCAGGGGAAAGAAGTTTTGAAGGATTTTAACATAAAGGAGGAAGCTAAAGGTGTTGGCATAGGCATCACTAGGGAATTTGATGACATTCTTGTTAATGGTAGCACTCTAGAGATACACCTATACTGGAGAGGGAAAGGGACTACTGCAATTCCTGGCAGAGGTGTATATGGACCTCTAATATCTGCTATCACAGTAACTCCAAGTGGGTACTATCTTCTATTTCGGGTTAGTCTTTTTTTCTTTTATGCTCCTGCCTTGTCAGGGACTGATTTTCCACTTCCCATAGATTTTGATGTTAGTACTGGCCTATCTGCGGGAGCTATTGTTGGCATTGCGGCTGCTTCCTTCGTACTCTTTGTGTTGATCCTGGTTGTACTCCGGATGAAAGGGTGCCTTGGGGGGAAAGATCTTGAAAATAAAGGTAAGATTTGACGCTCAATGAATTTTGCATATTCTATTGCCGCTGCATGTAAAATCTGCTAGATAAGATGGACGCTTGAGCTTTTGATGGGCCTGGATTTGGTGCAGTATCTTTTGAATTATGCAGATGCTACTCACATGAGTAGAAGGCCAGCTGAAAATTTCACTTGAAAACAAGCCCGATCGTGAAATCTGAAATCTCAAGCATCTCTCTTCATGAACTTCTCGTACATGGTTTATCTATGAGTGTTACCTGACATAGGCTACAGCCTACAGCTGATAAGATTGACTATCAATCATCGTATGTGTGCTTTGATGATGATTAGGAGTAAGATAAATGCTGCCTTGAGCAGGAATGTACTGTTCATATAGCACAACTAAATGACTAATGCGAAGTAGCATGGGTCGTGCACTCGTGCTGTTCCAGAAATAGCACAACCACCTTAGGATTGGTTTTAAAATCTTAATCGTTCTTCTTTAGCTGTGTTTGTACTGTACTTTTCTAACTTCTTCCATTTTCTCTTTGTTACAGAACTTCGAGCACTGCTGCAAACAGGTTATTTCACCTTGAGACAGATCAAAGTCGCAACCAATAACTTTGACCCTGCAAACAAGATTGGTGAAGGAGGATTTGGGCCAGTTTACAAGGTAATATTCATACTTGTCTTTCACCTTTGATTTCATCCATTAAACAATCTTAAGGTACTCGAAAAGTCTTTTTGAAATTGTCGAGTTGTAAATAGTTAGTTACAGGATCTAATTATAGGATATCAAATAGTAAAATTACAAAAAATTGAAATTTTTAAAAGCTGTTCTTCCTTAAGGGCACAATGAATTCCTAGTGGGGATTAGTGCTTGTATTTGAATTGATTCTTTTATCACATTGGATGATTTTTATAGTTTTGGATCTCGTATCCTAGTGCTATTACACTTGATAATACTGTCATATTTACAATGTTTTACCCAGGGTGTACTCCCGGACGGTTCTGTAATCGCTGCGAAGCAGCTGTCCTCCAAATCAAAGCAGGGAAATCGTGAATTTGTAAATGAGATAGGCATGATATCTGCCTTGCAACACCCACATCTTGTCAAGCTGTACGGATGTTGTATTGAAGGGAACCAGTTGTTGCTAATATACGAATACATGGAAAATAATTGCCTTGCCCGTGCTCTCTTTGGTAATTGCTTCATTACCTATCTTTCTATGCCATTCTACGTACTTTTTTTCAGGATTAATATGATACAACTCTCTCTCTCTCTCTCTCTCTCTCTGTGTGCAGGTCGTGAAGAACAACTGCTAAATCTGGACTGGCCAACAAGGAAAAAAATATGTGTAGGAATAGCACGGGGCTTAGCTTATCTTCATGAAGAATCAAGGTTGAAAATTGTTCACAGAGACATTAAGGCCACCAATGTGTTGCTTGACAAGGATTTGAATGCTAAGATATCTGACTTTGGTTTGGCCAAGCTTGATGAAGAAGAGAACACCCATATCAGCACGCGAATTGCTGGAACCATGTGAGTTTTTTCCACCCTTTCTTTTTTGATCATCTTTTGTTCAACCCTATCTATCAAGTGGTTTTTGTGGTTCTTTTATGAGCTCCAATATTTATTCCAGCCCACTGAAAGATAATACACGTACGTTGGGTGAACAAGTAGTCTTGGAACTTGTTTCGCCTATTAGTTGGCATTTTGGGTTAATTTAGTCGAGTTTGAGATCCTTAATGGTTTCTGTTCAATACGTAATCGTATTTTCTCTTCTTCTTTTTTTCCCTTTTCTGCAGTGGATATATGGCTCCTGAGTATGCAATGAGGGGTTACTTGACGGATAAAGCAGATGTTTACAGTTTTGGAATTGTAGCGCTAGAGATTGTCAGTGGTAAAAGCAACACAAATTACCGGCCAAAGGAGGATTTTGTTTACCTTCTTGATTGGGTAATTTATGCTTTTCAAAGACGTCCTTCATTGGCAGTCTTTTGCATTACATACAAAGCTAGCATTTTCTCTCTCACTTACATACGATTTCGATTACCCTCTGAAAGAACTTGAAAATCAAAGGCTTGTGTTGCTTTTCACAGTTATAAAACACCCTTTTGTGCTCATTTATCATCTGTTTAGGTATTGCTAATGCTTTTAGAATGCTTAGTTCTACTTCACATGGTATTCTGAATAGAAGTTTTTTTGTTTCTACACGGGATTGAAGGCTTATGTGCTACAAGAGCAAGGAAGCCTTCTAGAACTTGTGGATCCAAGTCTTGGATCAAACTACCACAAAGAAGAGGCTCTCAACATGTTACAAATCGGTCTCTTGTGCACAAACCCGTCTCCCACTCTAAGGCCCGCCATGTCTTCTGTGGTGAGTATGCTCGAAGGAAAACTTCCAATACAGGCAACATTAATCAAGCGTACCACGGTGAACGAGGAAATGAGGTTCAAAGCCTTTGAGAGGCTTACACAGGACAGCCAGACACACACCTCCTCTACATTCTCTCAGGACAGTCGCGGGCAGAGGAGCATATCGATGAATGCACCATCGTCGATTGATACCTCGGTTACCATCCAAAGCAAGAATGATGATTTAAGATCATTCTCCGTCGAGCAAGCTTCTTGAAGATCTTAATGACGTATAAAGAAACTGATCTATTCGTGACGAACTCGAAATAATATTTATTTGTACTTGAAACACTGCTGCCATTTTATTTTATTTTCCTGATTGTTAGGTACGCTATTGATTTATTGTGAAAAAATGAATTGATTTTTGACCCCGCCTAAAGTGACATCCTGGCTTTGTCACTACGGGTTATCCCTTAATAGGGTGATAATTTATATTAATGGATCCTGTGTTGTGCTCGTGTTCTCCTTAGCTTGATTTTTTTATCTTCGTGTTCTCCTTAGCTTGATTTTTTTATCTTCCTACTTGATTAAAAACTACTTAAATTAAGGTTGAGTTATAGTTTATGGCGTAGAATGTTGACGATGGTATCGATCCCCATGAGTCCATAACTAGTCAAAGGGCATGTAAATCAGTCCAAACACCTGACTTATCAGCAATACTGTTTTTTTTTTTTTTATCGGCAAAAATACTGATGATGTTGGGGAGAGTCAAACTCTAGCACCTTGCATATTTTTCCTTTCGTCTCATCCACATCCAGTTAGAAGACTCAGATTCAATACCTCCCGCCACAGTTCAAACCAAAATACCTCCCACCACAAATGGAAAATCAAAAATCAAACAAAAACAAAGACTTCCTAGATCAATTTTATATCAGATCCAGAAACCAAGACTTCCTACAATTTGAGTCAAATAAGGAAGAGACAAGGCAACTTCCATCCTTTCAAGCCGAAATTGACTTTTACACGAAGTAATTCTGTTACACACAGGCCACATATCTCGCATAAAATCAACAAATTACCTCCAAAATTCCAGAGCATACGAACACATTTACAGTAAACCATTAGCGTTTGTATGGACAGTGGTTGAACATTCATATCAACTATTTTAGCCCAAGGCAAATATATACACTAAAAAGCTGCACAGTACATGTGTGGTACAATCAAAACTAGGTACCACCATTAAACTGCACTGTGAAGGAAGGCCTGCCAAAGTTGCCGAGAGGAGTTTCAGCTCTCACGACTATACCATAGTTGCCAACATTCCCATTCCACTTGGACCTGCCTAGCTGAATTAGACAAGTGAAGATAATCTCAGACAAATGATAGATTACAATTTCTAGAGGAGATGAAAGAGAGAATGAGAGAGAGAGGGACCATCCAGGTGAGAACAAACAAAGTGAAGCATTCAAAACTTCTGCAAAGAAGTATTGTGTCATTGATGCAGTTAAACTGCCTAGAAGTCTAGCAAAATCTTGTACCCTCCTAGTCCAGCACTGTCACCTTAAGTTTAACACAAAAAAGAAGTTTGTGACTACTACTTTATCTAGTACCCCTGTACCCTATGTAGCACGGAAACTTCGTTGGGATCCACGTACCGATGTCTGCAATTTTTGGATACCGACACTTTTCGGACACATGTCCGAAACTCAAATCTGAAGTGTCCTATTTTTTCTCAACATTTTTTATGAGCAATACTACAGGAACACCCTAAAAAATGGGACACCTCAAAAAATGCTCCAGACACTCTCAGGATGCACGCAAGACACGTCGGGTTGTTAAATGAAATAGTTAAAACTCTTGCTTTGTGTGACTATTGGTTATAAAGACACAACGATAACGAAACGCTTTTTGTCAGAATGTTGTCATGAATGACGTGATGATAAACAACATTTAATGTATATGGTGTTACATATTTAGAATTAGAGCCTTTTATATTGTTATAAATGAATACATAAATATTATTTAAAACGTATCCCAAACGTGTTGTGTCCAATTTTTTAATATTCGCGTGTTGGAGTTTAGGTGTGTCAGTGTCGGTGCTACATAGCCTGCACCTATAATCACCAAAATATTTCAAACTGCCATAACTACTATTCCAGGCCATCCATATAATCCTGGTAATTGAAGTTATTATGCCTCCACCTATTTCACAAACCCCATAGACGAAATTTTATATCCCAGCCATATAGAACTGGATGATTAACATTGTACATGAGATTTACATCATTTTGGACTTTTAACGGTAGAAATAACTTACTGATACCGATGCAAAAGCAGAAGGATGAGACGTAAAAGCACAACCACATATCAGACTCAGCTCCTCGTTCACAGAATGAATCAGTTCTGTCCGCATGCCAGGATTGCTTCCACCAAATGTTGGGCATGCACTGACAGGATAAACAGATACCATTAGAACAAGTGAAGTAATAACAACATATAACATGCAAAATGAAAGCATGCTGAAACAGGAAAGTAGGAACCACCAACCACAATAGGAGGGGGAAGAGATAATTACTCCTGCTTACGGCAGCTTTCACATGCATAAAAAAATAAAAAATAGAAGACTGAAGAAAGAACAAATTGCCCTGTAGTTTCACCACTCCTATTTTCGATCTTTGCTAGTTTTGGGACCAAAAAGTTGCTTTCTACCATTTTTAGACACCCTTTGGTCGAGATTCCAGAGTAGCTACAATAATACTCCATGTTGAACTAAAAACCAAGGCACAAAAGAGTTAATGGGCCTTGTTTTTAAAGAAGCTGGCTTGCAGTCAAGCAACGCAAGAAGTAAAGGTTGCATCTGAGATGACAAACTATGACTTGCATAACCCAAGCCACTTTCATAAAACATTGTGAGTCTTGTGACTATGTAACTTGCTATTCACATGATAAAGAAATGCTCTTACCTGAATTGGATAGTTGGCCTCACCATTAGACCGGATGCCTTCCAAGCTAAAGCCTGTGCAACACCCAATGTAAATGATTTGTCCGGCCACTGCACCATTGGCGTAATGCGTGTTCCCCATTTATTCTGCAAAGCAAGGTAAACCAGATGTTTTTCCGGGTAAATGAAGCTGAAACATATATACATTCTCATGACATCGTACCTTGCAGGAGAAACTGAACTTCATCTCTCCTGGATATTGACCTTGAGCTTGAAGCAGGCCACCGCAAAAAGGTAAGAACGCACTAGTGGATAAGCCCTCACCAGATACATAGGTGAACTGACCATTTGGATACTGCAAATCCATGAATGACTAGAGAGGAAAAAGTAAGTTAGAAAAGCCACCAATAGTTGGAAATGCAAATCCAAGATTGACCAGAGAGGAGAAACTAAGTTAGAGAATCAACATGTGTTAGGTTAAATGAAAAGGACGAATGTAAAATGATACTCTGATTCTTTGAAGATCCATGGAAACTCAAGCAAAATAGCATCGATATAGATGCATATCGTAACATGCTTCGAGCCTTACTCTCTTTTGGGTGTGCACATATGATGAGGTAGGATATCATATATTTATCGAAATTCGAACCCAACTTAATCCTATCATTCTATGATGTTCTAAGAAACTCACATTAGACTGTATTAGAGATTTTTATAATCTCCTACATGTATCAATCCCCTTTTTCGCTAAACCCATTCAATTTCAAGTACATAACCACATGATAAACACATTTAAGTCATCGTATTATGAGAAAAACCACACAAATATCGGAAAGTAACACTCCTAACCATTGAAGACCGGAATTTCGCAGACAGCCAATACTACCCTTCATCTTTCTTGGTTTGTGAGAATAATGATGTGGCAGACATTTGGTTAAGAAATTATCTAGTTGCAAAGAGATCTGCTCAATAGTTCCATGCCTATCATGACTTCACAATTCATCAAAAAAACTCAACATTATGGTGCATCTGTTGTGGCTACAATGATCCAAGGCTACCTCCCGATACTGATTCACATATGAGACAGAAAGCAGACATCACGTAGAACATGATCAAAGATAAGTAATAAGACTAGTCCCATACTAGCAATGTAATTAAACAAAGCCAAAATAGAATCACTGCTTTTAACTTACACATGACAAAGGATTGAGACAGATCATTGACATCAGTGACCATCTTCTATGCTTAGACCACACAGCTGGACAAAGAGAATGCATACCATTCTGCCAACAGTTCAAATTGATTAAGCACATGTTACCGGAAAGTGGAGAGATAAAAGCACAAAGTTACATTGATTTTAAGGATCAAGATAACAATGCTAAATTACTGAGAAGTTGACATTATCCAAGATATAATTCAAGCACTAACACATGTTGTCCAGATATGATACTTTTCTTTTTCCAATGCTGCTCCAACAATAGCCATCATTGAAGGACTTCTATTACCAGGGCTACTACTTTAATCACGAAATGTCCCCAACATAAAAACTGCATAACAATCTGTTGGGATGCCTTCCTACAGTTTGCTATAACCACAAGCTATGCACTGTGAACGTTGAAAAATACATATGCCAAGAAAATACCTAAGACCAAGAAAAACTCAAAACCATTGCCCAGGCTCAAGTCTCAAGTCTCAACTAGAGATTTTGTGTTTGACTAGGACAGATGTTGCTTGGCTCTACAATTCCCTAAGAAAAGCATGATAACAAGCAAGCGCTATGAAGTAAGCTTGAAAAACCTTCAATAGGCATAACATAAACCATCTATGCCACTTCTGAGTAAGAACAAAAAAGTTGCAAAATAGCTCACACTAGGTTGATGGAAATCGTACATACCTTTCTGTCATAACCGTACCAAAGCAAGTGTTGCTTTGAAAGGTGAACTGGAAGAAGAAGTGTTGAATCGCGAACAAAAAGCACTGGTCCAAGCTGGATAAGGAGGAGGGAGGAATTCTCATTTGCTGACGTAGAGCTGCTGTGTGATGCGGTTGCTGATGCCTCTACTCTCCACAAGTCTTCCTTTGCAACAAAAGAACCTTCCACATTTTTTTTCCTACTATCATATATAGCCGCCACATTAAATGTCCTCTGCATTCAAAGAAATGAATCATCACAAGACAAATATCCAAGTTAACAGAAACTTCAGAAGAGGAAATTAGCTGGAGCTGCACGTTCCCCTTCCCTACTCCCCTCTACAGAATTTTATGAGTTAAATGAAGAAAAAGAAAAGAAAAGGCTAACAAGAACACTCTAAGTTACATATCATCTTAAATTTACCTGTGCTCTGTCAAGAAGTTCAGACGTCTTTGAATTGGATCCCCCCGTTTCCTCATCCATTGACCTATCAGGAACCTTATCATTCTCCACAAAACCAGAATCCCTAGACCACTCTGCAGACGTTCTCAAATCCTTCTGAATACCTGTAGCTCCATCACTTTGTTGGCTATTGAGCTCCCTCTGTACTGCTACCACAGCATTTTCATCTTGCTGAAATACTATTGGCAACCTTCCGAAAACTTGCTGAACCACACCATTGACGCCTGCCCCAAACTCCGCCCCGACCTGCCCTAGCCTGTTCCCAATATCAAAAATTGCCGAAACCCCATTAATCCCGTAATTATCGGTCGCAATCCCAAAATCCCTCTTACCGAAATTCCGGGTTGGGAACTCAACAACTTCAAATAGCTTTGTTTGCGGAGGGTTATTCGGCCACGGGAACGATGGAGGAGTTATCTGATGAGTAGACTGAATTAACCCTGTGAATCCCTGCGCAAGCCTATCCGCCAAATCTTGCCCGTGTGCAAGATGTCTTTGCACCTCTTCCCATGCTTCAAATGATCTCTCTGCCATCATTTCGTGGCAGTTGGTACTTATATCTCCAACAGGATAGCCCGAAAGTTCAATAACCCAAAGGTTTCAATGTTGAATCACTAGCCTATCCTAATCGTATACTGGGATGTTTCGCATTCAACAACTTTTCGACAGATACTTATGGAGGGATGGGTCCAATATGGCCTTGCTTGAAGATATTACTCTTTAGTCTTTACCCATCAAAACACATTCAAATACTCACAGTTATATGCTTATATATAGCTACCTGTACACACTGAATCAACCGAAGTGAGAAACCATGAACACGAAGGCCTCAAATCATCAAACTGAACAAATCAATCCGGAGCTAAATCGACAGCAAGAACATCAACATTCCACTGTATTTAGGCCCAAACAGAATTCCAAAATCTAGGTCACGATCCTGATAAAGAATAAGCAAACGGGAGTTCTTACCTTAGAAACCCTAGAAACAGTGACAGTTGTTAATCCGAACCTCGTCTTTATGAGCTCTGAGATAACAAATTTTCAGGGGTGCCCAAGGCTGGAGATTAGAGATTTTGCCATTTTGGGTGCGCGAAATTGAGGTTGAATCGGAAGCGAAAAGCAACTGTAAAATTAATTAGGGCTTTTGCAGATGGAACAGAAATTAGGGTTCATAGAGGTGATTTGGGGGGAAGAAGGAATTGGATCGGGATTTGGTTTTTTTTACCAAGTGATTATGGGGTTTAGGTTTAAGACGGGGTCAAGACTCTAGATAAGAGATGGGAATTGGCAGGAAGTGGTGCGAAGACGAAGAAAGTGATGAGAGAAGAGAGAGAGAGAAGAGAGAGAAATTTTGGTTTTAGTGAGATGGGGATATCTTTTCAGGAAGGTGACTTTGTTGTCTCACCCCATGGGCCAGCATTCTAGGACGTACCTAGGTTTGTTTGGCCTAATAAATAAAGCCAGGCTTTCCTTTTTATAGGAGTAAATATTTTTTGCATTTGTTAATTTTTTTTAATATTTTATGAATTATTATTTCATCATAACGACAGAAAATTTGAAAAGCAAAAAATTATTATCGAAATTTTAATTTTTTTAAAGATAGATGAAAATTCTTGCTTATTTAATTAAAAAATTGAGTTTCGATCATAATTTTTATTTTTTCAATTCCTCTTGTCATGATGAGGTAATAATTCAAAAAAAGCTAACAAATGTGAAAAAATTGAAAGAGGAAAAAAAAAATCATTGCCAAAATAGGCCTTCGTATATTACAACTTTTTTTTTAATCATTATTTTACAACTTTGTTACTCCTCATCATCTTAAAAATAAAAGGATAGTGATTTTCACAATCTCTTTTTTGCTAAATGCTTTTCATTTTTTGTTTTTTTAGTGAAAATTTAATGTATAATCTTCTCACTACAAGACAAGAAGTAGAGTGCATTTATTAAAAAAGAGAGTGTGAAAATAATTTCTTTAAACAAAAATGAAAAATACTAAATCCATAACTTTCGCGAAGGCAACTCATGTGCGGATCACGTACCCAACTTTGGCTATTGAAGAGATTTTGGTTTTTATGTTTTAGAATCAATGTATAGTTGTATTTCTATTCAATTAAAGACGGATGTTCATATGGTCTTGTACCCTAGACTTGTGTACTCTTCTATTACTAGTTAATTTAATTACAGCTCCTTTTAAACAAAAAAAATGTCCAGAACCAATGTTTTGTGAATTTCACAAGGCTTCGTTCAATTGTCGAGAAAGTTGTGTGAAAAATTGGTTCCCAGAAAAAATAAAGTGAGGTGAAGTAAAAGTAAAGAAAATTATTTTCCTGTGAGTGTTCATTTGACAAAAGAATTTTGCAAGAAAAATTAAGGTTTAGTTGTTCATTTATCAGGAAAAAGAAACTTTCGGGGAAATTTTGTGAGTGTTCACTCATTTTCCTTTTCCTGCGACGCAAAATCCTGTGTTTTTTGTAGGATCACTTTTGCAGGAAAGTAATTCCTGCAGGAAAACTTAAATTGGTAAGTCCTAGAATTTTCCTGCCAACCAAACACTGGGAACTTAAATTGGTAAGTCCTAGAATTTTCCTGCCAACCAAACACTGGGAAAGTTATGGAAAATTAATTTTTCCATACTTTCCTATACTTTCCTGGCAACTAAACGGGGCCATAGGGAATTGATTTTTGCACTTCTCTTTTATCCAAATGCACTCCTTTTTTATTTAGAAAAATGACAGCCAATCACGTGTTTTGATAATTAATACCCGCCAAAGATATTTTGTTCATTAATAAATGTTCTTAGCATATCCTTAAAATGTATTAATTATCAAAATACATCCTGGACTGTCATTTTCCCTTTTTATTTTGTAATGATGTAAAATTATATGATTACCCTTTTTCATGTGCGAAATGAAAATTATATGAATGATAGTTTTGTAATTCTACATGAATGAAAACAAAAAATAGAGTGCACTTAGACAAAAGTGGAATTTCCTTTCAAATATATCATATCATATGTGGAACCATGTGCGTCGGACGAATACAGTGACTAAATTTGTGTACTAACTGTAGCATTTCTCTCTCTCTCTCTCTCTCTCTCTCTCTCTCTCTCTCTTTTTAAATCAACTTTGTTATTAGAATATGAAGAAATTCTACACTTCTTTTCTGTAGTTAAACTTCGTTTTTTTTTTCCTGGTATACTTTTGAAATTTAAATTATTTATGACAAGGATGTATATAATTAGCAAAATGTACCGCCCAATAGCCATATCTAAAAAAATCTACTGCCTAATAAATATAAATACAAAGGAAGATCTAGATGTGGAAGTTCCATCTGTAGCTTCTTCTTTTTTAATCCACGAAGTAACAACTTCTCATACACAAAGGTCTTCCGGCATCTACAAAATTTCCATTCAAATACGAAGATCAGAACAAAACTAAACCAGAAAACCCGAGCATAGAGCCTAAAACGAGCACATAGCTCACTTCGTGTTGTTGCCAATGCAGACCAAACCAGTAGCTAGTTACTATAAATTAGGGAGGTTTAGATAGGGGACTAGTAATAGGTGGACTGAGCTCCCGTCTAGTGTGATTTCCTCCGGTCTTGTACAATTTCGACCGTTTGTAGATTTTTTTTTTCCTGGCCCACAACAATTATTTGGAACTATTTACTTTTTAGAGTTTGTCCAGAACATCGACAATGTGGGAAATCATGATGATCTAATATGTTTGATATGATTTGGAAATGCATTTAGCTTGCGAAAGGCAAATTGTGAAACACTAGATTGTAACCAATTTAACATAATTATATGAAAGCTTAGTTCATTTTGAAATCATATCAAACGATATCTGATTAACGTGTATGATTTTCGACGTGGTCCATTTCTCGACGAGCTCTCAATTGTGAGCGGATCCAATCTTTATTTCGGGCCCACAAATAACCGAAACTGGACGAGACTGGAGGAAATCTATCACTGAATGGGAGCTCGGTCAGTAATTGGTGGGCGTGCAGCCTCTCTCTCTCTCTCTCTCTCTCTCTTCATGTACTACGAAGGAAGTTCTAGATGTGGAAGTTCTATATGTAGCCTATAAATTGGGACTTTGGGAGGTAGACAGGGGAACTAGTAATAGGTGGGTGGGGAAGCCTCCTGGACCCGGATTCTCTGCTGTCCAATTGCAGAGAGTCCATACAGTTGTATCACAATCGTTCATCTTTACATTTAACGGTCTAAATTTTTAAAAAAAATTCCGGGAAAAAATTAAAAAGTTTTTTTTAATCTCAACCATTAAAAATACCATCCGACGGTTACACACACTCCAACCACACCTCTGCAATCCATGAGCCTTGTGCAAGCCTCAATCACCTTCATACGGGATGCTTAACAATCTACTCTCTTTTATTTCTCTTACTTTTCACATCACATTAGTCTATGATTTTCGTTTTGTTTGCGTGGTCACATAACTGCAAAATATTTTAGCAAAAATATAGTGTGCTCCGTGGGTCCGTGGGGGATGGGTTTGCAAGTGAATGATTTATTTTTCTCACTCTATCTATAAATGCACTGTCACATTTTGTCTAAAAACTTTTAGACATCTCAATATTCCGCACAGTCTTATATCGGTTATGCGTGTGAATCCCTCCAAATCCCTCGTCGGTTAGATAAATGGAAATAATGATTGATATATAAAGTAATACCCACCAGCTAATATTAATCAAGTTGTAACTTTTTGAGCCGGGTGATAAAAATTCTCAAGACATAGACGGTTTCCAACATTTTAGAATCATACACTAATATTTGTGTACTTCAATACTACTTGTTGAATAAGTATTGTTCGGATTACTAATATGTCCTCTAATTGTATATCCTATGCATATTTAGTTATACTCAAAAGTATTTCAATTATATAATTGTGTAGCCCATTTGAATAAAAAGCCTGATTTGATATCCATGTACGATTAAATTAACAGACACGTAGAGTCAAAAGATAGCAATAATTCAACAAAACAATAATTCTAAAATCAACCGCTTATACCTTTGGAAGTGTTTGCGAAAAATCGATCGACAAACAAAAGTTGGCTCCATCAAACCGGCTACAAAAGGATCTCGGCTTAACCCAGCCAGTCGGGTCGCCCCATTTTGGGAGTGAAATTCTAGATTCTTTTTTTGATGCAACGGAAATTTGAAATTCTAGATTGGAATCTTATGGACAGGATGTCTTCCTTAGTTGCAACTCCAACATCTCCAAACATACCCAAACCAAAAAAAAAAAAAGAGTTCAGAAACCTACTCAAAACTGGCCAAATGCGTACTTTTTGGAAAGGTAAATCTTTTCTCAATAAACACGAGCAGATCATCAAAGAGAATAAGAACAACAATTCCACCCTTCAACCACATGGAACCACCAATCATCAATCGTGAATCGATGATCAAACACTCCACTTTCTCATCGATTTTACTGCCATTTTCAATCAGTTCAGAGCATTCAACTTCCAACGACATGAACACAGATTTAGTTAATTAATTCCCATTGACCTTCAACAAGTATGCGACACAAAAAGGAAGATATAGGAAACAATATACGTTTCGCTCAGGAAAGCATAAAGAAGTACCAAATCCAAGTACCCAATGTTGACACATACCATCTAAAATGCAACTAACTAGTTCACCATTGAACTCTTATGCACAGGATGTCTTCCTTAGTTGTTACTCTTGACATCTCCAAACATACTAATGCTATCCAAAAGAAGTACGTCCCAACATCGAGACTCAGCAGCAAATGCATACATTTTGGAGAGGTAGAGCTTTTCTCAATAAACAAGAGCAGGAGCAAAGAGAACGAGAACAAGAACAATAAGCCGACCCTTCAACCACAACATGAAACCACCAATCGTCAATGGCAAAACAAAGATTGAAAACTCCCTGTTCTCATCATTTATACAGCCACTTTCAAGCAGTTCACAGCGCTCAACATGCGGCAATAGAAGCACAGATCTAGTTCAATAATTCCCGTTGACCTTCAACAAGCATGCGCGCGCGCAAACACACAGAGAAAGGAAGATAAATCAACCAATATTCAGAAAAGCAAAAAAGATGTACCAAATTCAAGTATCCAAGGCCCATAACATCTACAAATCAATTCAACTAGTTCACCACCATTTTACTTTCCAACATCAAAGTCTCTTTAAGTGATAGAGTCCAAAGCTTGAAGCTGTTTTTTCGATCTCAAATCAGCGGAGGATTGTTTGGAAGTAGATGATAAAGGAAAAAGGCTAAGTGTATTTCTTGGGTTCCTCAACTGTTTCTTTTTCACTTGGTAAATACAACCCCATATCCTAGGGTGGCTGGTTATTGTGGCAATCTAACAAGCAAAAAAAATAATCAGAAAGATAAGGACAACTACCAGACAATGAACTATTTATTTTTTGGTTAGTACAATGAACTAATTTTAACTTAGTTCTAATAAAGATGTACATGTAGAACAGAGATAAATCGATGCATAACCAAATGTATGTGATGCAATAATATACGACCCAAATCCATGTCAATCCCAAGGTCCTCAAAATTCAGGTTAAACTTGTACAAAAGAAAAGCAACTGTCACTGGTTTTGGGGGCATGTTGATGGAATCCCAGGGCAGTAGCTTCCCCCAGATAAACCTGCTTATCACTACTACAAGATCCAATGGATTGGTTCACAGGGATGGAACACAATTTCATTCACAGATCAGGTGTGCCCTGGTAAGCTGTCCAAGATGCGTCATGCAGTGGTGTCCCAAATATAAACCAGCGGCTGGGTAGTAGCCCCATTTTGACAGCTTCGAAAGTCGGCAACAATTCTACAAACAAAAGATGGCTCCATCAAACTGGGTTCAAAAGGACCGTGGCCCGTGGGCTATAACCCAGCTGGTCGGGTAGCCCACTTATGTGGGTGAAGTTCTGCGTTCGGCTCCTATGGACAGTACATCTCCCTTAGTTGTTACTCTAACATCTGCTAGACTGCTAACAAACTAATGCAATAAAAAAGAAATGAAAAACTGGGTTTGATGATGTGACAGATATGGCAAAGCCATTCTTGGTGCCATCTTTTGGGAGTGAAGGGCAATATAAATGGCCAAATCCAAAAATGGAGGACCATTCGGACTCCATTTTTTGCAATTCCTGCTTCTTCTTTTTTTGCAATGGTTCAAGTCATTTTTGCACCATTAGACTTTCTCTGACACACATAAACACACGCACATGGTGGAGATCTCACACAATCACTCTAACCCCTCAAATGGGTCTAATTTAATATGCGCATATAAGTTGAATGGAGATTTTGGCGGTCCCTCCACACAGTAAACTACCGTCAACGCCCAAACACCAATATTGAGACTGACTGGTGACTTAGGCAAGTGATCTTGCTTAGGCCACATTATTTTTTAAGTTCACAAATAGCCAGAGTCAAATATAACTTCCTAAATAATTGGTAAACTAGTAATTACCTGCAAAAACAACATGTCAACAGGCCCAATATCAGCATGAACTTGCAGCTTGGCTTCAGTAAACAATATCCCAGTGGCAGTGAAAATACAAAACCTGACCAGACTTGAAGACTAAACAAAAACAAGGAAACCAAAACAATGAAACCATATTTCCAGAAATATGGAAATATCAGCATGAACTTGCAGCTATGCTTATGTCAACAACATCCCAACAGCTGTGAAACTAGAAGACCTAACCGGGCTTCAATACGCATATTACCGAGGATCGAAGCGGATCCAACCGAAGTCGCTGGTACAATGTGGTAAGGCGCAAAATTCAATTACCTCTGCATTCGCAATTCCCGTCATGTACAATGTTCTCTGCACCGTGTTTACCGTACAAAAATACTTTCCCGGTATCCCATTCCGCCTCTGCTGGAAGTCTATATCCAGCTCGTTTGTCTCTTGTATGTCGCCGACTATCAATGCTATATATGCAAGTGGCACCTAGGGGGTCGATTTACTCTTCCATAATTGTCATGGTTTCCAAGTTCAAATTAATTTGTTTCAATCTGAGATGTGCTTGGTGGTTCAATATGTCAATGTTTGTTTCATCCTCCACTATCAAGCACCCTTGAACTATTGCGTGTGTGGTGCATGTCCATGGATATCTCGGTTAATCACTTCATACCCCACATCTTCTAAGTCGAACACGTGTATCCCAACCATATCTAACCAGTAAGCGATTGTCTCTGTACATGAACCCCGAAATAAAGGATGGATAAGCAGCAATTGCTTGCTTCTAGTCGAACCTCATATCATGTCCAATTTCATGACTTTTAATGTGAATAAAAGAATCCTTGTCGATATTGACAAAGAGAACTTTGTTGAAATTAAGAAGAGTCCAACTTTAGACTCTCATACTTCTTGACGTGACAGATCACAATAATCTTCCGTATTTATGTTATACATCATAACGCGATTATGTCATCTCTCCCCCCTAGTGAATAAGAGCCAGCCCTCGAGGGCAGAGGCTCGTACTAATGCCATACGAATCCCTGGAAGACTGTGTCTCGTGCTTGATCGCGTACGAGGATGAAAAAATAGTAGGTTATCCTCATCGGGGTGCATTGATATAAGAACCGGCCTGTTGGATCTTGGAAGCCTCACAAATGAAGAGTCAATCACGTAAGAACAGGGGAGAGGACATCAACGTGATTGACTCTTCATTTGTGAGGCTTCCAAGATCCAACACACCGGTTCTTATATCAATGCACCCCGATGAGGATAACCTACTATTTTTTCATCCTCATACGCGATCAAGCACGAGACACAGTCTTCCAGGGATTCGTATGGCATTAGTACGAGCCTCTGCCCTCGAGGGCTGGCTCTTATTCACTAGGGGGGAGAGAGGACATAATTGCGTTATGATGTCTAATGTAAATATGGAAGAATATCATGATCTGCCACATCAAGAAGTAGGAGAGTCTTGAAGTTGGACTCTTCTCGATTTCAACAAAGTTCTCTTTGTCAATATCAACGAGGATTATTTTTTCCACGTTAAAAGTCATGAAATTGGACAGGCTATGTGGTTCAACTAGAAGCAAGAAATAACTTCTCATCCATCCTTTATTTCGGGGTTCGTGTACAAAGACAACTGTGTTTACTGGTTAAATATGGTTGGGATACACGTGTTCAACTTAGAAGATGAGGGGTATGAAGTGATTAACCGAGATATCTATGGACAGGCACCACACACAATAGCTCAAGGGTGCTTGATAGTGGAGGATGAAACAACCTTTGACCTATTGACGCTCCAAGCACATCTCAGATTGAAGCAAATTAATCTGAACTTGGAAACCATGACAATTATGGAAGAGGAAATCGACTCCCTAGGTGCCACTTGCATATAGAGCATTGATTGTCGGGGACGTACAAAAGACAAACAAACTGGATATAGACTTCCAGCAGAGGCGGAATGGGACAAAAAGTATTTTTTACGATAAGCATGGGACAAGGGAAAGAGAACATTGTACACGTCTTGACATGACGGGAATTACAAATGCAAAGGAAAAGAACTTTTTCCACAAAATCCAAGAAGCTGCTATCTCCCTCTTCGCCAGCCAAAGGACACCTACAATTTGCATATTTCAAATTAATGTTGGAAATAGAGGTCCACACATTCCCATTTAGTTGATAATGTGAAAGTTTGCATGGCGTCTTTGGTAGAGAGGAAGGAGAGTATGTGATGGAGAACATTTTCAGGCAAGCTGCTGATTATATCCTTGCCCTCACTGACAGGTTGTTCTTCTAAAAGCTCAATGTTTTCAGAAGAATGTGAATGAGTGTTATCATCCCTCAGTCGCTTCTCTTCCCCATTCACCTCCTAAATAAAGGGATTTAAAAGCCTTGGATCGAGAGACATTATCCAATGAGAAAATACTCAGCTTTATATGCATATATATAGCAATATCTACACATTGAATCAAACAAAGTGACAAAACATGGACGTGAACGCCTCAAATCATCAAACCGAACACATCAATCCTGAGCTTAATTGACACCAAGACCATCGAAATTCACTGTATTTGTACCTAAACAGAATTCAAAACCTAGGTCATTGTCTACTATAAAAAAAAGATCATGCTAAAGAATATGCCAACGAAAGTTCATACCTTTGGAACCCTAGAAATAGCGAAAATTGTTAATTCAAACCTGATCTTTCTGAGCTCTGAAAGAACCAATTTTTATGGCTCCCCAACGCTTGAATCTCGTAGCATGTGATATTAGGGCGTTTGGATGCATGAAATTCAGATTGAATCAGAAGCGTATAATATTGTTTGGTCTTTTACAAAAGGAATAGAAAATTAGAATTCAGAGAGGTGATTTGGGGGATTAAGGAAGGGATCAAGATTAGGTTGTACTAAGTTATTTTGGGTTTAGACTTAGGAGCATCTACACGATTTTTATCCAAATTCCAAATTTGAGTAAAAAATAAAAGCTTGATTTTGTATGAAGCTATGTTTTAATCAAATCCCATCCATTCAACACCCATCACCGCAGCAGCTGCCGCCGCCGCCACCACCACCACCAAAATCCCAGCCTCACTCTCAATCACCAAGGTCTTGAACAGCTGCTACTACTCTCTCTCTCTCTCAGCTTTGCCTGCGAACCCGGCGAGCACTTTTCTGCTTTTTGTCTCCCTTGCGAGATTTGTCATCTGCTTGGGTTGAATCTAGGGAAAAAAAAAAAAAAAGGCCGAGTGTGCACAACTAGGGGTGCATACGAGCCGAGTATTGGCATGTTCGAGCTCGGCTCAATCAGAATCGGTATGGCTCGAGTTCGAAT
>BPLS01000472.1:71939-112666 GCA_019656275.1 Rhododendron kiyosumense | reverse complement strand
TCTCTCTCTCTCTCTCTCTCTCTCTCTCTCTCTCTCTCTCTCTCTCTCTGCGAATGGGGTTCTTGTCGAGTGTCCGTCGCCTAACTTGCCTTCGCTGTGAGTGTGAAGTAAAACGTGTGGGAAAATTAATTAGAAAGCGTCGGCTGAAATATTTTGTGAATAGGTACGGCAGCAACCGAAGCGAGTTGTTAATTGAGACTTTATTCAATAAAAGATTTGTGTTTGTTCGATGTTGGGTGCTAAACGAACAAAACTTAAGCCTCAATTTCAGTCTCATTTAATAAATAAGCCGAACGTAAAACATTAAAGAATTCGATCAGCTCAACTAAGCTCATGAACGTGGAGTATGTATATGATCTCATATAAGGATTTCACATATAATTACTTAAATATGTATAAACTTTTACATGCATATAATGAAAGTATATAACTTCAGAAGTACTATAAACATAAATTTTAATGTGTTTATAATTTTATATGTGTTTGAACTTTGAACTTACGTATATGTAAAAAATAAAATTTTTGTTTGCAATTTTAGACCCATATAAGAGTATAAATATTTAATATGGTTGACTCTTTAAGATTCGTGAACAAGTTTGAGTTCAACTAAAAATCTAGGCAAGCCCGACTTGTTGAATTTTCATTGAGCTCGACAGTGACACCTCAATGAAATTTTGGTAGGTAGCCAGTGAAACATTACCAACTATCACTCCTTGGATCTTGGCTGGATGTGCAGATGTCAAGTAGTCTTTCTAAATATTTTTGTCCAAACTCAGGTAGTGTTCCACTTTTTATAAAAGTTCCTTTTTTTCAAAAGTAGGTAATTTTAAAAATATTTTTTCAATTTTTTTTGCACTGTTTTAATAAGATTCATAATAGTAGGAAAATTATTTACGTAAACACATAATTTTTAAGCTTAAAATTACACTTTTTTTTCAAAAAGTACTTCTTTTAAAAAACCGGAACAACCTTTGATGACTTGAGTCAACTTTTCTTTCTTCTTTAGAGCTTTTTCTCCCCCAAGAAGTTTCTTTGGATCTGGGCTGAGTGTGCAAAGTTTGTGAGTGGCCTGCGCTCTGTTCATATTTCATACTTAGTTAATACTGTAGTTAAGGAGTCCAGAGTATTCAACTGAATACCCCAGCCAACATGTGCACCGCCGCCAGTGGGTTCGAGCTCGCTTAAAAACATAACGAACAAACTTGAACATTCTAAAACTCGGCTTAATTTGACTCATTTGCAGCCCTAGAGATAAAGGGGTCGTTTGCCGAGTAATTATTCAGCGTTCGCATCTTATATAATTATAAGTATGTTTCTAGAGGTGGCTAGATTTTACTTTATCTTTCTATATATGTCTTATGAGTGCATTAGTAAGCATGTGTACGGTGTACCTAACCTTGCATTTTTTTAAAAAAAATTGTACCCTATTGAAAAGAAAGGTTGTTTAATTTGAGAATGAACCGAGGCCGTGGAAAACATGGGCTGTCAGGCAAAACATGACTTCTGCAGAAGCAGTTTGGAGTTGGAGGCATCGATCCAACTGCAGTCTCAATAAAAACATGATTGAAATCGAGTAGTATAAGGTCATGAAGTATCTACAGAACCCCTAGTTCACCCATCAAACTTGACCATCTAGTTCATCCATTTATTGGCCCTTCGCAACTACTTTGACGATCGAAATCGTTTAGATTTTAAACAATATCAAGAATGTTAATCACATATAGAATTATCTTGAGGAAATTCATATCATAACAGTAGATCGATCGGAACTCATTTTTCTCAATAATAATGAGTTTGTAAAGAATATTTTAAATATTATCCGATCAACGTGATTTTTAGTATAATTGGTGTTTTGGAAAAAAAAAACTAAACAATGAGTGATTCAAATCATCAAATTGGGAAGGGGGAAAAAAAGAAAAATGATATTAGCACTTCAAAAATTAATACAAGCACTCCAAAATCAGTGTAATTTCAAAGCCATTTTCCTTTGTTTTTTGGAGTTTGGAATGCCTCCATTAATTTTTGGAGTACCAATATTATTTTCCAAAAAAAATGCCCACAAATGTACTCCTATATGACTAGCCTAGTAAATGGAAAATAATTTTTTAATTTTTTTTGTACCGTTTAAAAGATCTCAATGAGTTCTATTAAATAAGATTCATATAGTTTAAAAAATTACTTGCCTAAACACATTATTTTTTAGCTTGATACTGTCTTTTTAAAAAATAAGTAATTAAAATGAGTTTTAGAATGGGTGGTAACTTTATTCTGAACTTTATTCGGGCTGCCCAAAAAGCATTTCCAAAGATCATGCATGCACCGAACGGGTCGCCCATCAGACCAGGAAAAAGACAAAAGCAATAAATGGGCGTCTATTGACCATCCTTTTCCTCCTAAACAAATTTGCAGTTTATCGATCGTCCTCTCTCTCTCTCTCCCTCCCTCTCTCTCTCTCTCTCTGTGATGTGGTTAGATACAACGTATAAATGGAGTGATTAATTCTCCTGCAAATGGGGTTCTTGTCGATTGTCCGTCGTCAACTTGCCCTCACTGTGAAGTAAAACGTGTGGGAAAAGAAAAGCATCGGTTAAAGCAACAAATGAAAATAGCAGTTCGTAAATCGTTCGAGAATCAATTCGGTAAATACATGTTTGTATTTGACGTTGGGTGCTATACGAACCGAATTTAAGCCTCAATTTTAGACCCATTTATAGTAAATAATAAGTCAAACTTAAATCTAGTAGCATTTAGCTAGCTCGATTAAGCTTGTGAACATTGGGTATTTATATGATCTCACGAGGATGTATATAAACTTTAAAAGTACTATAAACCTAAATTGTAATATTTGTTTATAATTTCATATATGCATGTACATTGTTTGCAGTTTTGGATCTGTACGAGAGTATAAATATCTAATATTTTTGACTCATGAAAACTCGTGAACAAGTTCAAGTTGAACTCAAAGTCTAAACAAGCTGAAGTCGTTGAATTTCCATTGAACTTGATAGTGGTAGCTCAAGAAAATCTTGGTAGGGTAGTCAATGAAAGTTTACCAATTATCTTATACTCCATAACATAATCTCTACGTAGGCCTTTTGGGTTGTATATGCATGTTGTCTATTTATTTGGGTATTTTAGGTCCTCAGGTGTTATAGGACTTTGTCCCTCTAGCCGGTTCCAACTTGTGGTTAGATCCACTCATCTTTTTCCTAATAAAATATTACTTTTGTCAATAAAAGAAAAACATTGTTTCAATTGTTGCAGCCTGCATATCATATGTTACGTGTAATTTCACATGCAAATAAACTAATGGACGTATTCTATCATGTTGTTCATACTAATTAACCCACAACTTCTTCATCTTCATTTTCCCTTCTAATTTTTCCTTAACCCACCCATATACTATCTACAACTTATACGTTAGTGTAAACAACTTGATATTTTGGGACAACAAGAAATTGTCCTTAACTTATTGGTTAGCGAAAACGCCACCTCAAAACCCCAACCAACATATGCCGCTGCCAGTGGAGCTCGAGCTCGGCTCGAGTTCACTTAAAAGCATAACAAACAAACTTGAACATTCTAAAACTCGGTTCGATTTAGCTCATTTGCAGCCCTAGACATAAGGGATCGTTTACCGAGTAATTTTTCAGCGTTTGCATCTTATAATTATGTTTCTAGAGGTCGCTAGATTTGACTCTATCTTTTTTCTTTTCTTTTTTTTTCTATATGTCTTATTATGAGTGCATTTGGTTAGCATGTGTACCTAACCTTGCATTTTTTAAATTAGTACCCCACTGAAAAGAAAGGTTGTTAATTTGACAATGAACTGAGCCCGTGAAAATCATGGTGTTAGGCGAAAACATGACTTCAGCAGAAACTTCCAGTTTGGAGTTGGAGGCATCGATCCAATTACAGTCTCAATAAATGGAGTTAATTAGTCTAATTAAATTAACAACGTCCAAATCACAAAGCTTATTTTCTTTTTCGAGAATGAGAAAGAGAGACTCGAATACGATCGTTAGAAGCAGATAAGCAAAAAAAAAAAAAAATTGACTTTTGTACCAACAGAAAGATACTTGCATCTTATATTGTGAAGATGTGCCGTGGAATAATGACAATTCAGATGGTTTTCTGGGACGGAGGTAGGATTATATATGGGAACAAGTAACTCAATCCTGACTCGTGTTCGACTCATTGAAAACTCGTTCAAAGTCGATATGATATGAAAAGTCCAAACTCTACACCTTTTGAAGTTTGATGATATTAATATTCTCGTACTCCATTTGTCTCAAATTGGATGTCAATTTTTAATATTCGTATCAATTTCAATTCCTTATATCTTCTAATATGGATCTCAAAAAATATGCAATATGAATCTTGTTTGATAGTTTTCAATTAGTTCTATTATACAAAGTTTTCAAACTCATAAAAAGATTATAGATTGAAAGATATGAGCGATGAAAAATGATACGAATTTCAAAAATTGTAATCCTTTTTGGAACGGGGGAGTATCATTTTGCACGTCATTCTTAATTATTAGCTGGGCAGAAAATAGCAACTAGGCCAGGAATTCACAATTGTGATGGGCCTGGACTAACTGCTCATCTTGCTCGAGCCCACATGGTTAAGCAAACCCGAGTCAAAGTGGTAAAAACTGGGCCTGGGCTCGAACCGAAGCATGACCCAATGCCGGGATAAGAATCGGGCCTGGACTAAGTGTTCTTCCTGACAGAATAGTAGAAGCAAGGCTGAAGAATGACTCACTGATTTTTATTGCGCACCATCAGACAGGAGATTTTGAAATTGTCTTTTTGCAGGATTACAGAGGTCGAGCGTAAAGCCGTCCATCATGCCTATTGTCTTGACAAGAGGGCTCTAACATCAGTCACGCATTCCTCAGTTACTGGTGTGCTGATCAACACTTTCTTATACAGCCAGTGCATGCACACGATTCGCTATGTCAATTGTAGCTTAATTGTTTTGTGTTGCTCGCCCTCGTAAACATATAAACGTACTTGTTTATTTATTGAATTTCTCACTCTTCCAAAATAAAACGCCAACAATTCAACTCAATTCGCATTTGGACCAGAGGCGGATGTAGGGGTGGTCGTATGCGGGCCACGGCCCCTGCGTTGTTTCGGAGCGAGATTTTTTTTTTTAAATTTATATTAATATTAGTATTTTTTTGTTTGTTAATAATACCAAAATATTGTATTTTGTATTAAGTGCAATTTAGACATTTAAATCTTTTGAAAATGTGTTCGTTTTGGATTCCAAAACCCAATTTTTCTCTCTGGGCCACAGTCTCTCATAAGTTTTTTCTTTAATTATTTATCTCATTCCTCTTTCTATCTCTATACATTTTACCACTCAAAAAACCTCCCTCAAATTCTAAACCAAACAAACTATTAGATTTCCGAACCTTGAAATTTCAAAATCTTCGTCATAGTTCGGCCTCCGCGTTTACAAAATCCTGGTTCCGTCCCTGATTTGAACGACATACTTAATTGGTTGAAAATATCATATAGTAGTAGTATTCAATAATCTGAATTAAATACTTGAGATGGCAATATATATAGTGTCAAAGAAACCCATGTAAATAGGTTGAGTGTGAAATATTCTCAATCTTATGAGACCGACTTATTCAACTACTGTACTAAGTATGAATTCAATAAACTTAAAGTAATGATACTTATGAATATTGAGGCGCATTATTAATTGTTCAAACACGTTGTTTACCCTGATTGGCATCATTTCTGCCATCAATTTCGGTCACAATTATTCTACTCCGCAAGACATCCAGCCCCTTTTGACTACTTGTAGTGTGATGATGATGAAAAGAATAAAGAAAAAAGTACTACTAGTTTTACTTTGAATACTTTGACATTAATTAGCTTATGAACAAATTAATTGTGCCCCGTTTTCAAGGTCCAGCTGGTCCCTTTTGAGTTTTGACTGTATTTAGAAACAGTCAATTGGAGTAAAGCTTCCAATTGAAAGACTCCCTTTGTTTATTTATTTGGAGAATATATATTAGTAAGTTTCGTGTATTTCCTTTTCAACGCATCATATAGTAATTTAAATACGCATAAAAAGAGATACAAAATCAAGAAAGACGCAAACAATTACTAATGGGCAAAATGTGTAAAGGTACTTGAATATGTACTTAAACACGTGAATGTGTGTTTATATATCTATCTATAGAGTAAAACATATTGGATTTTTCATTTTTTAATTATTCTAACGTCCATCGATGGTTATAAATTGTAAGCTCATAAATTTGAAAAGAAAGTGAGGTTATTGTTACATTTACATAGAAAAATAGAAAACTATCAAAGAGGTAAGTATTTGCCATCTAAAATAGAATTGCTAAATACACATAAGTGGTATTATGTATGTATTTAATTCAACAATTATTGATTATTTTTGAAGAATGATCAGGTGGCGTATTCACATGGTATACTCAATTCATAATCGAGGGTTAACTTCGACGGATAAAACATCACATGAATTGCATTATTTAGGTCATTGAGCGACATAATTGTGTGAGTATCTAATAATTTTAAACGGAATTTTTCTTAAGGTTGTTGCACTTAACTATTTTGGAGTGAACTTTAAGGTAATTCATCAAATCCCACTCATCACATGCCAGCTAATCCATACCCCCCTACAACCAGATAATGAATATGGCTTGTCTACAATTCAGTTTGAACTGCGGAGGTGTAGTTTAAGTAATCGTAACTGTTGGTTAGCATTTTCAATAATTCAGATTTGTTTTGAATTTTTTATCGATAATATAGTATACCTTTATTCGGTAATTTATTCAACAGATTTGAACCATTAATTATTTAATATAAACGGTCCAAATTAAGCTATACACATCCTTCTCTGCAGTTAACTTCAGAAAACCCGACCCCACATAATTACACTATCATCAAGAAGTTAACCAAATCATCACCAACATATCAATTTCAGGCATTACTCCAACCAGCCCACCCACCAGATTCCTTCTCCTAATAAGAGCATATCCACCTAAACCGCCACGTGTCATTCATCGGCTCCACGACAAATCCTCTCTCTCTTCCCCCTCCCTCTCTCTCATCACCGTCGGCCAATCCGCGGATACACGTAAAATATCTGCACGCACAGAAGTATTTTTCTACCTTTTTCCTTTTCCCGTTAAAACTGTTTAAATCGAATTTTATTCCTCCAAGAAGTAACAGTCCAATCCAAAGGGAAGCGCTCCAGCCGACGCATTTATTGCCCTTGGATCTACTTCGAGATTCGTGGCAAGAGGTATACATACACAGAGCTTAGAATTTCATTTCGTCTGCACCTAAATCGCGATTCCTAGGGTTTCTCATCGTAATGCAAGTTTTGCAGCGCGAAACTCGCCGTTAGATGCTTCGCTGATCGCCAAGATTTGCACTTTCTGGGGTTCCTCTCACCATGTCGGGCCCCTTGGATCGGTTCGCGAGGCCTTGTGAGTTCTTTATCTTCTTTGATGATTATTGTTCTTTTTTATAGCTGTTGTTGTTGAGCTGTTTCTACTTGCAAAAAAAGAAGAAGTTGTTTTTGAGCTGCTTCTGGTGTTTGTCAAGTGTGGTGTGATTTTAGGGGTTTTGGTTTGAACCTGAGATAATATGTTCGCGACTTTCATGCTAAATCAGCTCGTGTAGTTATAATGTTATATATGATGAGAATCTGGGAAATGGTATCCTATAACCTGATGCAGAACGCCGATATGGAACAATATCGAGCTTAGGTAAATAACGGTATCAGAAGGCCAAAATCCCATTACGAAGTAGCCAATACGATACTTAACGGCCTTTCTTTAAAACCCGCCTGATGATACTTTTGCAGTGAAACAGCAGCCAGACCGACTGTAGATGTTGCCACCGATGCGGTGTTGGTTCAACCAAGTTATTTTTTTGTGTTGTGTTCTTGTGTTAGTGCCTTCAATTCTTTCATTTTTCTGCATTTGTAGTTGTTAGATCGTGTCGTGTGTTAGGTTCTCTGTATACGAAATAAGTTGGACGGAAATTTGTTCCTAAGTATAAAATGTTTTATGGA
Organism: Rhododendron kiyosumense; assembly: GCA_019656275.1. NCBI lineage: Eukaryota > Viridiplantae > Streptophyta > Magnoliopsida > Ericales > Ericaceae > Rhododendron > Rhododendron kiyosumense. The sequence goes on along the minus strand of BPLS01000472.1, from coordinate 104,590 downwards.
GTTTTAAAAGAGTTGTTATTTCCTTTTTAAAAAAGGAGTCTTTTCGTTTTGAAGTTGAGGGAAGGTAACTGATAAATTTTCCATGAATTCTTTTGGGCCAGAGATTTTCGTAAAGAAATTGTGAAGCCTCACTTGGAAAGCTAGGGTGAAGCATTTTATTTTTCGACGTTTTGTTGTCTTCAGGTGGTTAATGTTAGGACTTAGCGACCTTGTTTTGCGCCATCTGGTTATGAGCTTAAGGGGATTTTCGCAGCATACAATCATTTGCGTGTAGTGGGATTGTTGTGGTGCAAGTTGTTCTTTCTCCTCAACATTTTTGTTTTCGGGTGTTTTAATTTTTGGTTATGGAGTATGTACTGATGAGAGGGTGGACAGCAGTACGTCATGTTAATGTGAACAGTAGGGTAATTTGCAATTTTGGTGCTGGATACCATTGTAGCTCAGGGGACATGTCTTGCTATTACTTGTGTTTATTGTTGTGCTAATCATTATCTATCATTGAAGCTATTTGTGCTTAGTTTTGCCGATTTATGTTTTGCTTCACTTGTGCTTCCTTTTGAAGGACCAAAAAGATGCTTCTCATTAGTGCCACTACATTCTTGAAGGACTTAGCCTGATTGACTTTGCACACAATTTCTTCATCTTATGACAAATTTAGAAGTATTTGCATTTTGCATATTGATGTAAATATTTCTGTTATAAACCACGAAATTTCAGTAGTTGAATTGTGTAATGTGTATATTGTGTTCTTTCTGGAACTCCTTTCATGTCTTCGAGGTTTCACATCACCATTTTTAGCTTGTGATGTCTTTGTTAACTTCTGGAATGAGACAGGCTTTGAAGGCTCATCTGGCAATGATGAGAGAAGAGAAAGAAAATCTGACTTTGAGAACTCAGAGGATGAAAGAAGAACAAGAATGGGGTCATTGAAGAAAAAAGCACTAAGTGCATCCACGAAGTTCAAACATTCTCTCAAGAAAAAGGGCAGTAGAAGAAAAAGTGATGGTCGAGTTAGCTCTGTTTCAATAGAGGATGTTCGGGATGTTGAGGAGCTCCAGGCTGTTGATGCATTTCGACAAGCCTTGGTATTGGATGAGTTGCTACCTGAACAGCACGATGATTATCACATGATGTTAAGGTATTCTATGATTTCTATCCCATTCAGTAGCCACTAATGTGATTTGCAACAATTAGCAAGTTCCCGCACATCCCACCATCTCTCTCTTTCTTCCCCTTGCCATTATATAGTCCACCCTTAAGTCGCCAACCAGACCTCTTTCTTTCCCTTACCAAACCACCTCCACACTCTCTGTCCCCCCACTGCACGGGCTAAAAACCCATCTCCACCACACAACCACCAACCCACAACAATTTTCACTCGTATCGCCACTTAACCTGTTTAATTGGTTTAAAATGGACTACTGATTGTTGGGGAGAAAGTTGAGGGTCATATGAGGTCTGTTTTTCTTTTATACTTCCCATCAAGTTTACAAATGACTTGAAAACTTATACTCAGGTAATCGAGGGGTAAAATAATTAGGCTTTTTTGAGGAAAGAGATGGCAGCATTTTGCATCAAGCTGATTACCGCAAGGAGCTTTTGATGGGAAGGGACCGATTTGTATTATTTCGTTGAAACCTGCCTTCCAGCTTGTTTATTTCCCACTAATATGTCCAAAGATTCCAAACACAGCTTCTAGTCAGTTATATTCATGCTGTAGATATTGTACTTCGACTGCTATGCTGTAGAAATTTTGCTGAATCGGGAATTTTTTTCCTCTTCTAACTTCCCAAATGGCGAGGTGTGTGCACTACTTTGCCTATTTGGGCTAAGCAAATGATTTGAAAGACACGAGAGAGGGGGTTCCCTTCAAGTGGGTAATTAGAGCTCTTGGATAGATCAAGATACTTAGTTTGCAATTACAATGGGGATTCCATTGAATGTGTTTGAGATTGAAATCCTCAGTATTCAGAATGGATGCAGGATAAATTTGGATGGAAGTTGAATGGATATAGAAGAAAAAACAAGCCATTTTTGAAGTCCCCTTGAAAATGAGGAAACGTCAATGCCAGTTTGTGCATGTGTAGTGTTCTACGCACAACCAGAGTAACAATTTCGAATTCATGATAGATTGTTGGCTTGGAGCTTAAGCCTTTCATGCCCATCTTTAGCTTTCTGTCTGTCCAGCATGCTTTTCTTTCACTCTTTGATCCGAAACTCTCTGGTTTTTGTGGAGCTAGCTCTTCTTGGTTTTCCTGTTCTTCACCAATTCATCTTATTCGTGTGGTGTCTTTATAAATATTTTCGCTCAGAGAGATATTTAACCTGCAGATCGGATTGTTATTCCGATTCGTGAGAGTCATAGATGGATTCATATTGCAGGTTCTTAAAAGCGAGGAAGTTCGATATTGAAAAAGCAAAGCACATGTGGGCTGAAATGATTCAATGGAGGACAGATTTCGGTGTGGATACTATCATGGAGGTAACAACCTTGGACAATTTTGCCTCCGATTATGCCGGCTGGACTCCCAGTATTGGTTCGTTGTCGAGGGTTTTGAGTTAATCTTTGCTTTACTCTTTTTGATAGGTGTTAATCTGTGCTGCACTTGTTAATGTTTTCATCAGGATTTTGAATTTAAAGAGTTGGATGAAGTTCTGAAGTATTACCCACAAGGAAATCATGGCGTGGATAAGGAGGGAAGACCTGTTTATATTGAAAGATTGGGGAAAGTTGAACCAAACAAACTTATGCATGTTACCACGATGGATCGGTATGTAAAATACCATGTCAGGGAGTTTGAGAAAAGCTTTGCAGTTAAGTTTCCAGCTTGTTCCATTGCTGTGAAAAGGCACATAGATTCAAGCACGACAATCTTAGATGTTCAAGGCGTGGTACGAGGCCTCCTGTCTTTTCCAAAATTGTGGCTGGCTGTTATCTTGTAGTATAAGTTGATTATGATATGAAAGTTGTCTTCTCGTCATATCTTGTTAATTTTCAGGGTCTGAAAAATTTTACCAAGGGTGCACGTGATCTTATAACGCGACTCCAGAAGATTGATAGTGACAACTACCCTGAAGTAATTCTCTCTTCCTTGGAAAATTATACATCTCAATTTTGACACTAGTTATTGACAGTTAATGTTTACTTGGATTTTTGTGTTTTGCACTGTGTCCATGCAGACTCTCCACCAAATGTTTATCATCAATGCTGGTCCTGGTTTTAGGCTGCTGTGGAATACTGTAAAGACTTTTATAGATCCCAAAACAACTTCTAAAATTCACGTATGTTGATGTTCCTTACTTCACTTATCTGGACCCACCATCCTATTATCTATCTCACGGTGCAGCTGTTGACCTTTCTATTAATTCTTAAACTGTTTTGGAATTTCTACTTAGGTTCTTGGAAATAAGTACCAGAACAAGTTGCTTGAGATTATTGATTCGAGGTAATGGGAACTTACTTCTAGTTGACATGTTCTTTAATGTGTTGTTCTCAGCTATTTTATAATATTAAATTCCTTGTAGCTTTGTTGTATTTTACTACTTGTGAATAACTGCCATGGTTTACTTCAATTTAATGACAATTGTGGAACTTGAACAGTGAGTTGCCAGATTTCTTTGGGGGTACCTGTACCTGTGCTGATCAAGGGGGTTGCCTTCGTTCTGATAAAGGGCCATGGAAAAACCCAGAAATCTTGAAGGTCTTTGCATGCCTTGGGATTTAAAATAAAAAACATATAAGATTTGCACTCATGAATTTCTTCCTAATTTTTGCTTAGCTGAACTGCTTGTTTGTGGGGGCTTAATGTTGCAGATGGTTCTTAGCGGTGAAGCACGTCGGTCGAGACAAGTTGTTAAAGTTCTTGACAGTGAAGGGAAAGTGGTTGCTTATGTTAAGCCGAATTACCCGATGGTATTACCTCGGGGGAGTATTTTAATATCTCTTTAGCATAACCAGGGTTTATTTATGGCATTTCAGTTTAGACTGTTATATTGTTGTTTTGGAATGCTATTTAACCAGATAAAAAGCAGCGATACATCCACTGCTGAGTCTGGCTCTGAAGCTGAAGATATTTCTTCACCAAAAGCAATGAGGACTTATTCACAGCTTCGATTAACTCCCGTTCGTGAAGAAGTAGGTTCTTGACGCTCACTGGATGTTGACTATTTAGTTAATGGCTAGGTTTCTAATTTTTTGTAGCAGCTATTTGTGTTATAATTGAGTTCATTTCACAAAATAACAGGCTAAGGTAAACGGAAAGGCAAGCTATGTGGGGAGCTTCTCAGGGTATGATGAATATATTCCCATGGTCGATAAGGCTGTTGATTCTGTTTGGAAGAGGCAAGCATCCTCTCAAAAGCCTTCTAGTTACAAAGGTTAGTAAATCTAGCATAGCCATTGGTGATTTTTATTTTTTCCTTAGAACTTTTTTACCTACTTAAAGCAAATTTTGTTTAAGTTCATTTATTCTCCACTTGCTAGTAACAGTGGATGCACATGGGAACTAGCCCCCTCCTCGAGTTTCTGTAATTGCACTATTTTGCTTGGTTATCCCTCGAAAATTTTCCCATCCAAATCAGTTTAACCCCCCTAAATGCTTATTTTTTCCTGAAAACCATTTATAGTTTTTGTATGGCGCTAGAACTTCGAAGATAACAACTCTATCTCTATTCCCTTGTTTTGTCTCTTGTTGTTGGGACCACATCTTGATGGTTTGCATAGATAGACCATCTTTTTAATGAAATTAGAAGGAACTATTAGGCAAAGCTTTTGAAAAGATGAAAACTCAAATTCAATTGTATAATCTCATATTCTATATGTGAATATTTTATTTTTATTCGTAGTGTTACACACATACATGTAGGTAGCCTATCCACTCGTCTTTAAACCTGTTGCTACTGTAAGCAGCGTATATGTGCAAAGATGCAGCCGCCAGGCAGAGAAGCCGAGGGTCCCAAGCTTTTTAACATTTTTTTGGATATTGCTCTATAAATTGATCTGGAATTTATCTTGCATTACATGAATTTGATTTCCAAATAGCCAGCGCAGGGACTGTTCCACTACCTGATGTTCCAAAGGCACCTGAAGGATTTCGGGATAGGATTCTGGCACTGGTTATGGCCTTCTTCGTGACCCTTTCCCTGCTCTTCCGTTCAGTATTACACCATGTGACCAAGAAATTCCCTGCCACTTCATTGAAGGGTGGACAAGCTATTCATGAACTATCCCTAGATGTTGCACCCAAGGAGGAGTTCCGGCCCCCTTCCCCAGCTCCTCCATTTTCAGAGGAGGTGCTCCTATCCTCAGTGATGAAAAGACTGGGGGAGCTTGAAGATAAGGTTGACACACTTCAAGCAAAGCCATCTGAGATGCCTTATGAGAAAGAGGAACTGCTGAATGCTGCTGTTTGTCGTGTGGACGCCCTAGAAGCAGAGTTAATTGCTACTAAGAAGGTATAAGACCTTTAGTATTTGAAATTTTGTTGTGATTCTAAATGAGTCAGGTTGCCTGGTCCCTCCGACCCAAGTAGCATTATGATTTGCAACCCCAACTTTCTCTGCAGGAACTTATGGTGTATAAAATTCGTACTTATAGCTCTGCATTATGGCCATTTTGATGCTGATTGCAATCATATGCTTGCTTCATCACGAGTCTTGTGAAAATCTCTTTTATGAAACTTTAGATTATGATGTACTTCAACGGAGGTTCCGTGTTGTACAGCCTGGGAAAGTATTAATGCACTTTCTTTAGAAGATCTGGGAGTAAGTTATACTAAAACGCAGTTTAGATAAGAAATGACAAAATAGGATAAGAAATGACAGAAGAGTTCACTTGACGGTTTTTTTACATACAATTGATACTACCACTTAACACTGCAGGCTTCTTCAATCCGATTGTCTGCTGTAAAATTACTTATAGTTTGACCTCAATGTAATCTGTTTCATTCTTGATATCTACCATAAACCGGCTTGCCCTTTTAATGGTGTATCGTGAATGCATGTATGCACATGGACCACTATGTGTTACATGTCAATGCACGGGATTGGGTCCATAGATGTGCACAAGAACAGAAGCATCTTATTTCCTAAATCTTCGAATCGAGAGTTTGATAACTTGATTTTTTTGCGTGTGCAGGCTCTGCATGAGGCTCTGATGAGGCAGGAGGAACTGCTTGCTTACATAGACAGTCAAGAAGCAGCTGAGTTTCAGGTGAGTTAATCATCTTCGTGTCATATATATATGGTAGCGCAAGACAAGCATTCTGAATGATCTAGATTCATTCTCCCTTTATGCACTAATCTTAGCTTATTTCATGGCTGATATGGCAGAAAAAGAAGTTTTGCTGGTAAAAGATGATGTGAAGGAGAGAGAGGCTATGCGGCCTAGAGATATATTTGGCTGTTGGAAAGGTGTCTGTATGTACTTGTTAACCCACCCACCAACATTAACCTTGGAGAGAGCGTGCCACGTTAAGCGATATGGCTTTCTACTAAGATACAGTACTTCTGTGTTGATTGTGTGGAGATACTGCTTTGTATTTGTGCTTGTATGTTTGTGGTTTCTTTTGTTTGAACGAAGCCTGTCCTGAAATGCTTGGATGAACGAGAGTGTGACTACGTTGCTTTTCAAACCTTCTTCTTGGGTGCAAATTTTCCGAAATTTTGCGTGTCCCTCTCCAGCTGCTTTTATCAGAACTGCAAAGAGTGTCTCAGGAGTGGAAGTTTTAATTATAACACTCATGATCTTTTAAGTTAAACCGAAACAAACATGCACAACCGTTCTAGTTACTGTGTTAAACCTAGTGTTAAAAGAATGTCAAAGTGTGTATTACTATACAACGATTTTGACTTGAGTCTTAACCAAAGCAAACAAGAACTATACGAGGTATGGGGGGCTGAAAATACTCTCGCCACCAGCTTCAGTGTAACGTATTTGTGATACGCGACTAACCTTTACAGAGTCTTAGATACAGAGTGGGTTAGTTGAATAGGTTCTGCTATCAGAAACCAAAAAATCTCTTTTTCTTCTTCTTCTTCTCAACGTACGCTAGGAGCTCTCCCTGTTGGACTAGGGCATCCTCAAGAACCTGCACAAGAAACATAATCGGTTTAAAACGGAATCTGCCATCCATGACTGACACTCTAGCATTTTGTTGTCACGAGGCCAATTACTGGAAGTAGATCCAAACACATACAATTCATGGACCTAAGGTTCTAAATTAGGAGTCCAATGGTCACTTTTTGTCTTAGATTAAATTGAGAGAATTCCCGTTTCAGCCTTGCATTTCAGATGCTAGCTGCAAAGATAAACTTTTAAGGTTAATCATTTTCCCCTCCGGACAGTCCATCGTACTGAGTATTGGTTTATTTCAATCTTCTACTTAGTAGTAGGCATATTTGCAGTTAAAGACTATCCATGTTTATTTGATAACTATCAAAGCATTTCCAACAATTACCCGATTTCGACTGCTACTTCCAATTCAAAGTTTCAAACCACCCAAAAACCGCCAAAAAAGAAAAATATGTGTACCTTCTTGGTTGATGAAAGCTCTTGCTCCAAGACATCAACACGGCTTAAAGCAGCATTTAGCATTTCCTCTTTCTCAGGTGGCATCACCGCAGGTTTGTTGCTGAGAAGAGTCACCTTCTCCTCCAGTTCGCCCATGCGCTTCATCATGGACAAATATTCGGTGGTGGAGATAGTGGGGGCGGGCAATTGATGGGGTTTCATCATAGGATCAACGCCAAACATGGCACTAGAGTAGAGGGTGGCGTCGGTAAGCTTTCTTGGCATGTTGCGAGCCAAGCGGACCAGAGTGACAATCCCCATTACAAAGGTCATGGCCCCTGTGAAAATCTGATTGCTCACTCCTTGAGACGGCTTGCATGCATCATGCTCCGGGAAACCGTATGTGCCTTCAAAATAGGAAAAACAAACAAAGAAATACCTGATAAGCATGGCACATACAAACATGATACACCGTACACATACAGAAATTCCCCAAAGAGTAACCAATTCAAAACTCTTAAACTCAGATGACACCTGCGATGAAGTGTGGAGAGTTGGACTGAATGAAATCTTTATGAGTAACCAAACAATAACTATATCGTAGGCAAGGTTTTAAATGAGATCTACATCAGTGGTTCGTTCCAAACACTTAAGAAAATGAATGACAAAGAATTGGAAAGTTGGATGGGAGCGTATCCCTAACAATGTTCCTGCAAGAATTTAAACTTGGAACGTAAGGGTTGGTGGATCATGCATTTTTGTTACATCATCGCATCGGCATCTCTTTCCACAACATCTTGTTGCCTAGTAAGGAATACAGCATGTACCTTTAGAGAAAGCGAATTTGTCAGTTTGTACTGCTTTAGGCCAGGGAGCATCCACAGTCTTATCCACCGTTGGAACAAACACATTGTGTTCATATTTAAGAACCTGCAGAGAAACCATTTCAACTCAACTTGATAGGCCGATACAAAGACCAAACATGAAAGAAAAAAAACCCGAGAATTTGCCAAATCTTAGCACCAGAAGTAAAATCCTCAATTTCTTGTGGTTTTGACATCGTAATCTGTCACTCCCTCTCTAGCAAGAAAAATCATGGAAACCTTTCCCGCTCCTCTAATATAGATTCTCTTCTTGCCATGCTCACTTTTTGTCATAACCAAATCTCTCTCTCTCTCTCTCTCTCTCTCTCTCTCTCTCTCTCTCTCTCTCTCTCTCACACACACACACACACACACACGCACGCACACACACAAAGGCGCGCACAGGAAAGCACTTCTAGAGCTTTACTAAAAAAAAACAAGCCTTCGTTGAATTACTTGGGTCTGCTAAAAGGTTCATTTTTTTCCTCTAGGCTTTAGCATGTGCTTCAAGGCTAAGCAACAAATGTCCTTTCTTATTGCCTCAAACACTTGTCCTCCTTAACCTTTCTATGTTCCCGTTGAGGCACCCAACTCAAAACCAATTGGCAACAAGTGGAGAGGCCGCTTAAGCTCATATAATAGTTATGGAAATTGTAATTAACCAAGGTGGGACACTTTAAAAAAAAAACAATGTGAGACAAGCTCTAATATTCTCCTACACGTGGAGAGGTAAAACAAAGAATCCATGACATAGGGATCACAACAAGACAAGGTGCGCCTTAGGCACAAACAACGGTGCAATCAATGAAGATAATCTTGTCCAAGAGCCTCCAAAAGCCTACGCTCATATACAACTTTGGGCCATAAATATCTTCGCCCACTTTCTACTATAAAAAAAAAGGAAGTGCTTTGCTTGGTAAACAAACACAACAACAATGCACCAGATTGGGAAATCAATAGAAGCATTAATGGATGATGACCTGAAGTGAATCACGCGCACCCAAATTCAGCTGTTGTTAATTAGGGTTACTAGATGCCACATACCAATCTGAATAGATTTATCTGGGCACACACCTAAAGCCTAATTTTGATATTGCAATGCTTCATTTACATGTGATCTGTGTCATTGAACCTGAATAACTTACCTCTTCACAAACTTGTGGATGAGCTGCGTACTCTTTCTTTAGCCTGGGAGAGCAAAATCGCACACCATGCACATCCGAAATTGCTTCTGAGTCGAGAGAGTCACATTTCTTCACATTCTACAGTACGAAAAAAAGGGTCTGTCAATAATACAATGTGTCTTGCAGACTGAAATGCCTTGCCAAGTCGGAAACTTCAATCACCATGTCCGACAGGCAATTAAGAAGAAGAGTTAAAATCAATGTAAAACACATTGACAGAATTGTATTCATATTAGGACAGGATACCTTTGGATTTGCGTTTTCATCCTCACAAATAGTCTTCTCATCGATCGCTTGAATCAAGGTCTTTGTCGAACATTTAGCATCGCCATTGTGGACCATCTGAACTCAACAAATAAACAGTCAAATGCTGGCACCATTGATAGAATGGAGTGCAGACAAAAGAAAAAAGACGTTAGCACCTTCAATATATCAGGATCATTCCATGGGCCCTTATCAGAACGCATGCATCCACCTTTGTCTGCACAAGTACAAGTACCACCCAGAAAGTCTGGTAGCTCACTGATACAAATCAAGGAATAAAATGTTGCTGTGAGATGAAAGGTGAATCAAGAACAAGGCCGGCCATGTCTCATGTTTTCATACAGTTAGTTACCCCATATAATGATTTGGAAAGCTCACTTAGTTTAACATTGACTCCCATACAATTTAAAACCTACGATTTCGATTAGAAGATGACAATCTATAGTGAAGAAAAACAATTACCTAGAATCAATTGCTTCAAGCAATTTACTCTGATATTTGTTGCCCAGAACCTGGTAAAAAGAAAGAATTGATGAAGTTAGCTGACTAACAAAATCAACCCTAAGCTGGGGTAAATGAAGAAAAAGGCTTACTTGAATCTTTGTGGTGGTCTTGGGGTCCAGAAATGATTTAACAGTGTTCCATAAGAGCCTAAACCCAGAACCCGCATTGATAATGTACATACGGCAGAGGGTCTGCAAAGCACAATGTTTACAAATGAGAAGTTGAAATCAAAGAGAAGTTAAAACATAACCATGGCAATCACAAGAGGGTACCTCGGGATAATTGTCGCCATCGATCTTTTGAATTTGCTGAATAAGCTCCCTTGCCGTTTTGCTGAAGTGTTTTAGTCCCTGGGGCAACAATCACAGGGCATTAGAGATGCCAATTTTTCTCCTTTTAAAAGATAAAATTCGAGCTGTGAATGTTGCTTTTCTTACGGGAAAAAATCCTATAATATGACAAATATGCGTAGTAAACAACAGTTTATTAATAGAGCTTTTCCATTTTCATATTTATGGTGGCTCCACACCGAAACATATTTAGGCTTTTAGCATGTTAGTTTCTTCTACTCTGAAGTGGGTGTTATTTGAAAACTAGGTGGGTTTTTTCAGTCATGGCATCTGCTAGGAATCCCACATACCACTCCTTGGACATCCAGAATAGTTGTGCTCTGATCAATGTGCTTCTTGGCTGCAATTGAACAAGCTGGGAATTTGACATTGAAGGCTCTCTCAAACTCCTGCACGTGGTAATTCAAGTAGCGGTCGATTGTTGTGACTTGCATAAGCTTGTTTGGATCAACTTTGCCGAGTCTTTCAATATATACTGGCCTTCCATCCTTATCGACCCCATGATGTCCCTGTGGATAGTATTCGAGGACCTCGTCTCTCTCCTTGAACTCAAAATCCTATAAAAAGAAGAAACATGTACGAATAAAAGACAGTGGTAGCGTAATTTAAGTTTTCTTCCATGTGTTCCAGAGCTGCTTGGAGGCACTTTGAACCTATTTTTTTGCAATGTTTAGGTAAGTACCTCTGTAACAGTGTCAGCGCCAAAATCCTTTCTCCACTGGAGCATGTCAGCCCACATTTGCTTTGCTTTCTCGAGGTCCAATTTCCTGGCCTTCAAAAATCTGATCACCGTACAAAAAGGTGGCAGTCATATCAATTCTAAATCATCCCAATATCAGTTGGAGAAAATGAAATTGATCAAACGCATAAAGCAGTCTCGTTCTTTACAAAGCATCCCCAAGTTTATTGTAAGCCCATGAAAGAATATTCTACTTCCATTTCTTGATAGGATAATTTGTTACTTTTCTAACATCTCCTTTAATAGGTCCACTGCAAATATCTGTAGACTAGGAAAATGTCGTTCTTCTGAAATCAGAAACCATTTCCACATTATTGAATGCTACATATCATTGAGGTTTTGCACTGAAAGTGTTAAAAGTAGTGATCCGCACACTAGTTTAGTGAGCAGGGAGTTCTAAAACAAGAACAGAATATGAAAGAAAAGGAATACAATGCCTGCTAGTCGCTACACTCCACGAAATGCCAAACGGAGTAAGAGTACACTGAGAGAGACAGATAAAATACTTAAAACCTACAAGAAAGCAATTAAACCGAAAGACTAAACATTCATGCAGCGGAATGTTTGAAATGGAACGGTCTTTTTCAAAGTGTACCCCTGCTGCCTCTATAAACATCAAAGTAGAAAAAGAACCTGACCCACAAGTGGCAATACTACCAAGAATCTATGGGTTGGCTTTCTTTGCTTTTAGTAAACAAGATCCCTAAAGAGGGAGGAAACCATCCACCATCGTCTGTCACACCTACCATATAGCTCTTTCAAGAATGGATGGTTCAAAACTTGGCAACTTGATCAAATCAGGTAAATCCGAAGGCTTATCCCCGATGCCACTTGACACTCAATTTACCATAAGATGGTTATTCACCAGAGATAACTGCACATGCAATTAATTCCAAATAATGTCTAGACTCTCTATAGAACAAGGAAAGGAAACAAACCTTAGCATCATGTGATAATCATCGTGTTTTGCAGGTAGCAACTCCTCCAGGATAAGAGCTTGACGGAAAGCATCCACTGCCTGCAATTCTTCTGCATCATGCTCATCTTCAAATGCAACAGACATAACTTTGCTATTTCTTCTACCCTTTTTCGTGAAAGAATGCCTAAACTTGGTTGAGGCATTAATCGCCTTTTTCTTGAGAGACCCAAGCCTTGTCTTCCTCTCATCCTCAGAGTTTTCAACGTCAGATTTTTCCAGACCTGTAGATGAATCAAGCAGAAAATAGGATGCTTTAGGACAACGAATTGCCATTTAACAAACTGATAACAATTTCTAGTTGTCGATGCTATTTCTTCATGCACTATCCTATGGATATACCTAGAGAAAAAAAATCCCAAGGATATAGAACTTCTTATCAATCTAGACAGTCTCATCCATGGAGGCTCAAATGAACCAACCAATCTAAAAGTAGCAACATGTTCCAATTTTCTACCCGCATTATTCATCCGAGGATCAGTTTTGATGTTTAATTCATCTTTCACATCTTTCATCACGTATTGTGTTCCATGGAAATAAGAGAATGAAATCCGTTCTAAAATGATGCTTCAATGACATCCGGCTTCTGTCATCAGACGTCTTTAAATATTTTCCCACCCAATGGAGGACCTCTTCAATGACAGGATGCTTACATCACAATCGAGTTAAGATAATCAAAGCAATATGCATGCATGATCCTTTAGGTTCATTTATATTCTTCAAATTAATCTACCGAAAAAATCTTGAAATTCAGACTGCTTAAAATTGTAATCCTGGCGTTTTAGTTCACATTTAAAGGATTAATCAAAGAGTATGCCAAAAACTCTACTAAATCATAGATAATATTAATAGTCTCGAATTGATTGTAAAAAGGCAATTACATTGGAAAGAAATTTGACCACAGTATGTACCTGGCTTAATGGGTCTCTCAAGAGGCCCAGTCATATTGTCACTCATGGTTGTAGTTTGCAAGTTTGCTCACATGAAACCGAAAATTTCCTGCAACTTTCACCAGATTAGTTAGCACATCGCGTAAACAAGCAGGAAAAGAAAAAACAGATGATTCATAATTTCTACGCCATAGCTTTAACATCGAAACCCAAACCACAACAATTCAAGCAACCCAATTTTGAGAAATATATAAGTAGGTATCGGAACTACAGATCCCCAACTTCTTGGCAATCTGTCAAGAATATGATGCCATTAGCATCCAAATATTCATGCCTTCATGTTTTGATCTCGGAAGAACAACAAATATCTTAGCTTTTTTTATCCACAAAAATGTTATCAATAGACTATAACATCATTGTAATGAAAACATGCGAAGAATTTCCCTCTACATCTCAAACCAAACCAAACTGAAGCTGCATATCTCAATCATTTGAGATAAACTTTTTACCATTTCCCAATGTCACGGGCTATATAATTGATTATATCTACAAATGATCCCTATAAATCTATAATCCTTTACAGTAACATCCAGTTGTCCTATCCATTGATATGAGTCTACGACATAATCATGTAAGAATGCATAGAATTCTGAAAACGTACACACTAAATATCAAACATTACACAAGCTGAAAATAAATTAGTGTTTCAAATTTACAAGCTGGAAACGAATTCATACTTTTGCCAAACACAATTCAATCAGCAAATTTGTAAAATGCTGACAGGAATGTTGTACATGAATTGATGAGAATGGGTTATTTTTTCCCCTGAAATCAACCGAGACCGATAGAGAAAGAGAAAAGAGGAGGATTGGAAAGAGAAATTACCAGAGAAGAATGTGAGAATAGGCGAAAGAATGAGAGAGAAAGGAGGGAGAGAGAGAGAGATTTATATGTCCGAATTGTCCTCTTAATCGTCGGGCCCCCATAAATCTCTGCCTGGATACAGCGATAGGCCAAAATCGACTCCAGCAACTCACCAATCCAAATTTAGAAAGATTCAGAAAATATATGCACAGAAAATGAGAGAGAGAGAGAGAGATTTGCGAAGTGCAAGGCAGTCCATTCAAAGTTGTAGGTAGAGTGAGATAGAAAATCTGCTTTTACAGCACTTAATCATGATTGTTGAAAAGTGTTTTGGACGGTCAAAATATTAATGAAACTTTTTTGGAGAAAAATTAATTATGACCGGTCATAATTGAAAACAAATTTTAGCTATTAAATACGTGAATAGACGGCTAAAATTGCGTCGTAAACAGGTACCTGTTTACGGAGTCTCTGTGAAAAAGACTATCTCAAAGTGAGAAAGCATGCAACCTCAACCGATTCCCTCCTAATTTCCAACCACTTTCCAACGTCTCATTAATACATTTTCCCGCCAAATTTTATTTCCCACTGTGTATTTTCCCTTTTTTTTGGACGACTCAAGTAACACCTCAACTAATCTCATCTCCGATTCATTCAAAGACAAATCATCCACTGTCGGGACTAAGATATTCACAAGAAATAACTTTTTTTTTATAAGTAATTCACAAGAAAATAACTTTCTTGTAACTTGACCTAAGAATCGAATTTTGGTCAATTCTATGGGAAACAAACTCACCAATAAATCCGCATAGGATTTACTTTTTTTTAACACTTTTTTGCCTTATTTGATAAATGACATAAGTCCAATATTATTACCAGCTCTCAACAGCAATCCTATTGACAGGCATTTTATACTTTATAGACAACAATGTGGTAGGGCTCAGCACAAACACTTGTGTGAACCGCCACACTTACACGGTTACACACACGAAACAAATGCGAGAAATTCCGAGAGAAAATTTCCACTATTTTACGAACCAAAAAAAATAGTAGTACAAAACTCTCATCGGAATAGGAGTGTCCAACACCGGAGCTCCGAACTCAACTCGAACTCTCTGATTCTCTCACCCTCAAACAGAGTATCACTCCTTCACAGCCTCATTCCACTGTGAATCTACTCTAGTTTTGCAGCTCACACAATCTATGAAAATGCTGTGTCAAAATGTGTTTGTGTTGAGCTTGCCACACTTGTATTTATGGAGTACATAAAAAAGCGGTGGAAATGATGTGTCAAAATGTGTTTATGTTAAGCCCACCACACTAATATTTATGGAGTATATAAAAAACGGTGTCAAAATGCGATGTGACTAGACTTTCCTCCCGAACAATTAAGGAGGGATGTAGGCATACGCAAACTGCTCCGTGCAATCCCAAGACAACCAAATGAAATTGCACAAAAGCTGATTTCTATTGAATCGTATGCTCATTTACGCGATGGAAATTTTTAGAGTTGATGGTTTTTAACCGGAAAACAGAACTGTCGGTTTTTTATATTGGTTCGGTTCGATTTTGATTTTTAGTCAAAAATCTATACTTCAGTAGTTCAGTTCGTTTCGGTTAAAAGGGAAGAAAAAAAACCGAACCGAGCGAGAAGACCGAAACTGAAACCAGAACTTTTTGAGCCCACTGTACACTTAGCTTTGAGAGTCCAAAAAAACCGAAGCAAGTCTAGTCTTCTTTTGCTCCAAGACCCACCAAAGACTTCAAAACCTAGAACCCTTTGATCTACTGTGTCGGAAAGTCAAGCTCCTATCTGCTCCATCAATGGCCGCCTCCGACATTCTCTCTCAATCCCCTTCAAATCCCAAATTCCTACATTGCCCATCAAAGCCAACCCCAAACCCCTATGTCCTAAACCCCAATCTCCCCTTCAAACATACCTCAAGGGCACTGAACTTAAGGGCAGTCCTGTCCCGAAACCCTGCAGAAACAACAGCCAACCCCAATATCCCCTTCAAACATACCTCAAGGGCACTGAACTTAAGGGCAGTTCTGTCCCGAAACCCTGCAGAAACAACAGCCTCTGACCCAAAAACCCAGAACTTTAACCACTGTTTCACCAAATCAGATGATGGGTATTTGTACTGTGAGGGTGTTAGGGTGCAGGATGTCATGGATATAGTGGAGAGGAGGCCATTTTATCTTTACAGTAAGCCCCAAATCAATAGAAACTTTGAGGCTTATAGGGAGGCTTTGGGGGGTTTGAATTCGATTATTGGGTATGCAATTAAAGCCAACAATAATCTCAAGATTTTGGAGCATTTAAGGATGTTGGGATGTGGGGCAGTTTTGGTGAGTGGCAATGATCTTAGATTGGCGCTAAAGGCTGGGTTCGATCCCAAAAGGTACAAGACAATGCATGTTTCTATTTCGTAATTCACTTGAATTATTATTTTTTTCTTAAATGTCTTGTATTGGGAGTTAAAAAGTTAAAAATCGTGTTTTTATGAGTTATAGAGAACATAAAATGCTAAAACTGAAATTACCTCTGTTGGCTATATTTTTGGCACTAGATTTATTGAGCATGTAGCCCTTTGAAATGGTAGAATGAGAGAGAGAGAGAGAGAGAGAGAGAGAGATTTGTGTAGCCCACCCAATTGACTGGGAAGCACTTTTTGTTTGGTAGTTCATGTCTGGGACTTCAGTATAGTTGTTTTATGAACACTTGCAATGGCTTAAGACTCAACCTCGGAGCTTGAACTGCCTTCTCCTTGTTGGAACCGTCATAATAGAAGAAAAAATCCGAGCTTTTTGCCAAATGGTTGTTGATTGGTAGTTTATTTTCAAATATAAGTCGTAATGTGTTTGATATTTGTTGGACAATGTTAAGTTAGACTTTCATCAGGTCCTTTTTTGGTAGTCAATGATGGTACCATGGTAAATGTAAATGTACCGTGTAGTCGTGTAGATCCTTAAAGCCGTTGTTTTTGGTGAAGTTTGGAAATGGTCGTGTGGAGGTATGCTTGATTTCAGCATTCAATGATCCATAGAGTGTCAAACTGAGACGTTTTTACTAGAAAAGATGAAAGGATGTAGGTACTTTTGCACGATTTTCATGATTTGATTTCTCCATGAAACAAGAAGGTAGTAGTTTATTTTTCATGTTAGTTTAGAGAACTAAGTTAACTTTATAATCTGCACTTGTAAACATGAAGTTTTTGATTTCTTGCATGCAATTTCATTTTTGGGTTAAGGTTGATTGTGGCTGTGACTGTTAAAACTCCTGTTAGTGTAGCTTATTTGACTTACTCCTTAATAACAGGTGTATCTTTAATGGCAATGGGAAGCTGTTAGAGGATCTGGTACTAGCTGCTCAGGAAGGTGTTTTCGTCAATATTGATAGTGAATTTGATTTGGACAATATTGTATCTGCTGCAAGGATTGCTGGGAAGAAGGTTAATGTATTGCTTCGGATTAATCCTGATGTGGATCCTCAGGTAATGTGGCTACCTAGATGTGATTTGAAGTTCTTGACTTGGTAGTGCTATAATTTAACTTAACAATGTAGGGAAACTTAGCTGGTTCCTGGATAGTTAGTTCTTGACATGCATGAGTTAACATACATGACCAAGTATCATCTCTTCATGGATTAACAACTTAAAACTGAACAGTAGTGAATGCTGAAGGTGAGGGCATTTTGGGAGGCAATAATTATGGCACTTTTTTTTTTCTATATACGGTTTGGTAAGAGCCAACTGTAGATGTAATCAACTTCACCAAGACCTTGAAGGAATTTAGTCAACTCAAAGAGACTCCAGGAAATGCATCGAGGCTTTGGTTTGTGTATATTCAGCTACAAAAGCATAGGGATCAAGCAATCACCAATGATAAAGAGTATTTTGTAAATGCCTACCGGAGATTTTGGCAGCTTCTTTTGCTTAATGTTACGTTCTTTTCCGGATACAATAGCAATGATGTACGATTGTCAATTTGGCTCTCAAAAACTGTTGTGTTCATTCTTTAGGTCCATGCTTATGTTGCCACTGGTAATAAGAACTCCAAATTTGGCATTAGAAATGAGAAGCTTCAGTGGTTTCTAGATGCTGTGAAGGCACATCCTAATGACGTGAAGCTTGTGGGGGCCCATTGCCATCTTGGTTCGACAATCACCAAGGTACTTTGTCAACATTGTGCTTCCTCCTGCTTTTTGATATACGTGTTGGATGTTCTACTTGCCTTAGAAGTTAAGATTCAATAGTTTTTCCCTGTAGTATAGCTTTTGACATTTATTTGTGGCTCCCAGTTATGCACATGATACGCACATAGTTTTATTTAGTTGCTGGCCACATTTTCTCCATATCATTTACTCACAATATTAGCTTGTTTCGTTAGGCCATCGATGTTGCACCTTTACTCTTAGTGGGTGAGAGTGTGGTAAGTTTTTAGGAGCAGAAGGCAACACCCTCCCAATTTTCCAATCCTTTATGTACTATGTGCTAAGGGAATTTTGATCTTTTGGTCCTTAATCAAATGGGTGGATCTTTGGAGGCAAAACTTTCAAAAAAACGTTAAACAGCATTGTACATGAATAATGCCCTAATGTCAATAAAAATTACTTTGTGCTTTTCTGTTGGGTTATTCATATAAGCTATCTGTCTGATTATGCTGATGGTACTTGAATGTGTTATGTCTCCATTTGCAATGATAGCAAAGAAATTTCCCATTACATTTTTATGGCTGAAACAAGGGAACTTTATTGCGTTGGCCCATTCCTACTGACTTTGACCTTACAATATCTTATCATTTTCGTATCTCCTTTTCCCTGAGGCCATAACCCCTACCCCACATTTTTATATTTTTACTATATTGGTGTTACCATACTCGATATCACCCAGATCTATTGCATATTTGAGTCAACAAATATCAAGACAATGCTTGAGTAATGTTTTAGGTATGCTGCTGAAGAATGTATAATGCTTGTGAATCTATTTGTATTTATTGTTGATTTATGAATGTGCCTTGTAATGCTGAATCGCTGATGCTCGGGAATCCGGATTTGTGTACATAATCCGATGTTGAAAAATGGAATTAATCAACAGCTATAGTGTTTGTTCATTGATATCATTCTAGTACTTGGTTTACCCTTCATGTCCGCCACTACTAGTTTCTTTTCGGTTACATTTGCTGGTTGCTTTTCTTGTATTCACATATTTTTCTTCATTTCCTTGGGTCATAGCTGTTCTCAGTCAATTTCTACTTTGCTGTTTATATATCTTTCTTGCTATTTTCTTTTTCCTCGTTGTCATTAATATTTGTGCTAACATTGATCCCTAGTCTTCTGATGTTTATCTGCCTTTTATGTTCGTCTCATGATGCATAAAATGCGCCACTGTGTCCTGGAAGTCTGAATCTCGTTATGATTTTCAGGTTGACATTTTTAGGGACGCTGCTATCCTTATGGTGAATTACATTGATCAAATTCGGGACCAAGGCTTTGAAATTGACTACTTAAACATTGGAGGTGGGCTGGGGATTGACTATTATCACACTGGTGCTGTCCTTCCAACTCCCAGAGATCTAATTGACACGGTAAGTACCATTTCTTTCCCTAGGCACTTAGGGCCTCTTTAGTTCCGGAGTCCAGAGACTCCAGACTAATAATGAGAAAGAATTCTCTTTCCTTGTCTTCAATTCTGCCCACTGTTTTGGACTATCTGAATTCTTTATCAAATTTTCTTCATGGGTGGTGGTTTTAGGTACGGGAGCTGGTCTTGTCGCGAAATCTTAATCTCATCATTGAACCAGGGAGATCACTAATCGCAAATACTTGTTGCCTGGTTAATCGTGTAACTGGGGTCAAAACTAATGGGACAAAAAATTTCATTGTCATCGATGGCAGCATGTCAGAGCTTATCCGTCCAAGTCTTTATGGTGCTTATCAAGTAAGTTATAATCTGCTGCAATTTCCACAGATGCTCGTTTAAATGCAACTCATAATAATCGTGTCTGGGTTTTTTTTTTGGGTACATGAGAGATTCATTAAAAGAAAACAATCTTGCAGAGGACAGTGAAGGCATACCTTCCAACAACAGAATTCAGCTAGGCTAGAAAAAAACCCTATGGGGAATTTTGAAAGGGCTATAAATCATGGAGTCAAGGGGCATTTCCTTGACAGACCTAAATTGAGAACTTCTAACATGAACATCAAAACAAATCTTGTAACAGTGGAAAAAAGCCTTCGAATGCCTTGAAAAACTTTGCAGTTCCTCTCTTGCCTTGTATAATAAACCATACCAGGCCAAGCAAGCTTCCTGACAATGCTACTATTAGATTTACTATTGAATTTGCCAATGAGCCATGCTATTTCAGCATCCCAACTGTGGTGTTGTTTAGAAACACCACTCAAATGGCAGACTTGCTTCCATATGTTCTTGGAATGGGAGCACTTGGAGAAAATATGAGATATAGTGTCTGGCCGGTGTCTGCCAGACTCTGCCTCCTACTGGCAAAGAGAACAAACAGTTGATGAGGATGGTTAACTCCCCAGTGACTGAGCTTATCTTTGGTTCTAATTTCTTTTTGAATGGCCATCGCCAAAATAAAGCTGTGTAGAGGTATGCATTTAGGAAACCAAACAAGCTTATGCCAATGTACGATGTTACCATGGGATATAATAGCATCCCATGCAGCTGCATCAGATAAATTAGAAGAAACTGTCCATAATTCTTTTTCTACAGCAGTGGGATTAGGCTCAAAAGTAGGTTTTAAAGAAGAGGGGAAGGGGCGTGTCCACTGACCATGGTGGTGATCAATGAGACTTTTGCTGAAAGAGGAATAATACCTGAAGCATTGATAACACTGGATCTGAAATAGTCACATAAAGGCCTTTGTAAAAGCCAATTATAAAAACAAATAGAAAGGTATCTGAAGATTTTTCTTCTGTTTTTAGCGAAAGAACTGAAAAGTAATCAAACATGTCAGTTTGTCTGCCATTGTATTTCCATTTGCTTCGAGACCCTTTTTGTTGCACTTTCAGTGATGTTCTTGTTGACATCAATGATGAAGGCTTTCCGTATTGAAATGCAGTTTGTTTTTATTTGAGATGACATTTTGTATGCCTGATGTCTCTGTTAGATGTTAACCTTTAGGTGTACAACTCTAAAGTAAAATTTAGGAAACTGAATTTCTAAGGTTTACTGATATGCAGCAATCAGTGAGCCCCAGAGATTTTTTACCTTAATGTTCCATGTTTGAGTTCACTAGTTATCTTTCCTGCAGAAGAAAGAGAAAGACAAAGGGCTCGTGGTGGGGCTTCATTGATTTTGATTTGTCATGTTACCTTTTATTAATCCGATGCTACACCGCAATCTCTGTAACAATGTCTCTTGCTTCTTCACTAATTGCTTGTTACACTTGCTTGAGTGCAGCATATAGAGCTGGTTTCTCCTTCACCGCCTGATGCTGAGATTTCTACTTTTGATGTGGTGGGCCCAGTCTGTGAGTCAGCGGATTTCTTGGGAAAGGATAGGGAGCTTCCAACTCCAAATCAGGTAATGTCAGAATCAGTTAACGTGGAAATTGTTTGAGATATAAGTTTATGTTTTGTTTACTGAGAAGAAATCGATCATTCAGGGAGCTGGCCTGGTAGTTCATGATGCCGGTGCTTATTGCATGAGCATGGCCTCAACTTACAATCTCAAGATGCGCCCACCGGAATACTGGGTATGTCGTTCCGATTCTCTTGTTCACCGACTGTCTTTTTTGTTTCAAATCTGGCTACAGTTTATTCAGAGAAACCCTTGCTTTCTATTTGGGAACTTTGTTTTTGTGTTGTGTTCCTTTTAGATAGGGCTGTAAATGAACTTAACCATTCGTGAACTGTTCGAAGCTCGACTCGGTAAAGGATCGTTTGAGTTCGATTCGTCTACTAAATGAACCGAACATGAACACAGCAGTATTCGGCTCGATTAGGCTCACGAACCTGGAGTATAATTATATAGTGAAAATTTTATATAGTTATATAGTGAAAATTTTAAAACTTGTACAAGTCTAAACATCTACAATTACTAAAAATTTACTTATGTATATGTTTTTATCATTTTATATGTATATGAACATATTTATGTACATAATGAAAATTTTATTTGCAGTTTTAGACCTTTATGAAAGCATAAAAATATGATATTATTGGACCATTAAGGCTCGTGAACAAGCTCAAGTTCGACCCAAACCTAGGCAAGCTCAGCTCGAGTTTGCTAAAAAACTTAATGAACGAATCTGAACATTCTAATAGTTGGCTCGTTTACAGCCCTACTTTTAGAGTTTCAACTTTGAATTGAAATAATCCATGGTTTGGGCGATCACAAACCCATCCACTTTATCTCCATTTTTTCGAACAAGACATGGGATGGGGGTATATGCATTCACACCCAGTGGATGTAACCCAAGGGAAACCCTAAAAGGACCGGCCTAACTTTCAGGTAGGTGGATGACTTCATTATATGAGGATGTAACTCAAAATTGAATCAAAAGTTTGACCGTGCTTCCCTCATGAACTTGGTTCTTTCCAGCCAATGAACATGCATGCTATGCCATGACATACCTCAAAGGCTCATAATTTGTGATGTCCTCAATAAAGTATTAAATTGCGACTTGTCATTTTAGGTCGAAGAAGGTGGTTCAGTGGCCAAGATCCGACATGGGGAGACATTTGAAGACCACATCAGATGCTTTGAAGGTCTTTAGATGCATTTCTTCCAGATGTCGACGATGTCCACTGTGGCAGCAGGTAGAGAGAGGCTTGAATTTTCATATTGCTTGTTCTGTATTTGCCTTCCCTTGTTATTATGAATCAGAGTTATCGGAACACTGGATATCATGATTACATGATTGGTATGGCTCATGAAAGTAGTTGAAGGTCACGAGGCATGATCATGTCAGTAATTTAGGACTCTTGCGGATTTTTGTCAGTCATTTTTCTTTTCCTCAGTACAATACCTGCTCTGATCGGACGCAAACATGGGGAATTGGAAAGCCCTATTGTGGAAATCTGAAAACTCCATCCATTCCTGAGCATGCTTTTTCCAAGTTTGGTGGAAAGTTCAACGCGCGGTTCGGATACATGTGGGCTAGTAAATGAACACTGCCCCTTTTGGTGGGTGCATTGTGGTTTTACTACTAGTTGGTTTGTCAATTCATTCGTTTCTCTTCAGGAAAAAGATTTGAAGGTGGAGAAGTCACAGGCAATTGTAATCAACGTTCTGGTGATGTTGGTTGGACCATTCCCTTGCAAACCTGATTCCCATACAAGGAGATGGGCATGGGATCCTTTTTTCTCACCCATGTTTCCTCTTTCATGTCGGGAAATAATTTTTACACTCCTTTTTTTACAATCTACACTTCTCTTTTAGTCTTTATCTGCGCGAATTTCATGCGAAAATGTTATGTTCACATGAGTGTTTGGAATATAACTTTATCTTACTATATGGTTACTAGGAGGACAATTCTATTAGTACGATCAAAAGTGAATAAACAACATTGAAGAAGATTTTTGCGGAATTTACTTCCTCCTAAGATTTTAGGTTCGAAACTTTTATTAGTTGTTTTTGCACCAATCCAAATAAAGTTGTACTCTAACAAGTGGACAATGAGATTGGTCTCTAAAACTGTAGGGCAGTAAACGAGTCAAGCAACTCCTGAACTCGGCTTGGCTCATTAAAACTCAGCTCGAGTTTTCGGCAATAAACGAGTTGAGTGGAGCTTGGCTTGTTTGAAAAAAGTTTGGCTCCACTTGACTCGTTTGACAAAAAATTAGGCTTGTTAAGACAGGTTCAGCTCAATTAAAGAGGCTCGTTTAGTAAATGATTAAATTTGGTTTGTTGAGGCTCAAGCCGAGCTTGAGTAAACTCGAGCAATAAACGAGTTGAGTGGAGCTTGGCTTGTTTGAAAAAAGTTTGGCTCCACTTGACTCGTTTGACAAAAAATTAGGCTTGTTAATACAGGTTCAGCTCAATTAAAGAGGCTCGTTTAGTAAATGATTAAATTTGGTTCGTTGAGGCTCGAGCCGAGCTTGAGCTCAAATTTTTTGTTTGTTTAATAAATGAGACGAGTTTGAGCTCGATAAAGCTCAGCTCAGCTCATACCTGCCCAGAAGCCCAACTCATCCGTGCCCAGAACCCCGTAGGGTGGCCCGCCTACCTGGGGGGGGGGGGGGGGAGGAAGAAGAAATTACTCCTAAACGTCCAAGTAATACTCCCTCCGTCCATAAATAAGTGTCTGATGTGTAAACTTAGTCTTTCAAAAAAATGCATTTATTTCATTAAAAAATCAATTTTTTTTCACAAATCATTAGATAGTAATGAGTTTTAGTAGATTGTGAAAAAAAATTAAATTTTTTAATGAAAAATATACATCTTTTGTAAGGTCTAGTTTTGCGCGTCAAACACTTATTTAGAGACGAGGGAGGAACTCTCACCTACCGCAAAGCACCGAGTCAACGACCTTGACAGGTGTTCTAGATCAAAGACAAGTGTACAGCTGAGATTTATTGAGGGCTAATCCATTAACACGTGTCATTTAATGGTCATCGATTGCTGATTTCCCGCCCTTTCAGGCATAATTATTAATTAGCACACAGCTTTGGGACCCATTAGAAAGGGGAATCTTCTTGACTACGTGATCCTATCCTTTTCCATTATTATCACCCCCGGCCCATGGTTTTAATTCTAACTTCTCACTTGACCCCTCAACATTTGAGTGTATTCACACTATTACCCCTCACGGACCACCAGAAGTAAATAGGAGTATTCCTCATTTCATTGGATATGTCTCAAACATTGAAATTCTTTTTCCTTGTTTTTTTTAAAGAAAAAAAAAATGCCAAGCAAAGGCCAATAGGCAATAATGGTCAATAAGCAAAAAGTGCATTGATATTTGTAAAAAATAAACCCTTTCTTTTACCTGACCCGACCTGAAAATTCAGATAACGCATGGTTCCAATCGGTTGTCACCGTCGGGGTTGGGTTCAAATTCTAAGGGAAGAACCGTCGTCGGTCGAGTATAGGGTACATAATAATTTCCCTACCCAAATTGACTGACATATACGTACGTATAATATAAAGAAAAAAACAAAAATGTTACTCACATAATAATTCAAACACAATACCAAATATAACATCTCACGTACATATGAGCCCCACATGTATGTGAGAGATTGTGTTCCGATTATTGTTGGAAAAAACCTGAAAATAAAAACCCTAACCCGTCCACAGTTCCATTCCATCACTGGACCAACTAGGGACATTTTCGTATTTCAACAACGTACACCGCTCGCTTTGGCGGCACCCCGCGGCAAACCGTACTTTTGGATTTTTGTGTCCTTCGCCTCTCTCTCTCTCTCTCTCTCTCTCTCTCTCTCTCTCTCCATTGCTACGTTATAGAGAGAGAGTGATTGAAAGCGGTCTATGAGCTACTACTCCTTTTCGCTTTTTCCCACAGATACAGTTTTCCCCGTACACACGAACCACATAAATGCTGAAGAAATAAACCCACTCTCAACTTCGACTGCAAAACCCTAATTTCATCCACTCTCTCCGATTTCTAAAAAAAGTCTTCCAAGATTTCGTTCGCCACGCGTTTCGCTCGCCGATCGGTAAAATTGAAAGGCATTTTCGATCTCTAGTTTTTTTTTTTTTATGAGTTTGAAATTTCGATTAGTTCTTTGAAATTGATGCATTATTTGGGGTTGTTTTCTGTTTGTCTTCGTTGCTTTGAAATGTACATGCATGTATATCTGATCAACTATAATGTTAGTATTATAGCAATGGTCAATTTGGTGATGGTTGCCTTAGGATCCGTTTGATTAGAGTGTACATGATAGAAAACGTAAGAAAAGACAAAGAATCACACTTTTCCGGTGTTCGATTGGGATGAAACAATAGAATGGGCTGGAAAGTGAATTTTCTTTTCCAAAAACAAGAGGGAAATTGTAGTTTCTAGTTAAAGTTGTCAATCTCTTCTGACACGTTCCATTGTGCTCATATTTCCCTTTTCAATCATGGTTCATATTGAGTATTGATGGTGGAGTATAACTATTTTCTAATAAAATTCTACAAAAAATTTCATTGTACTCGAACGCGTAGAAGAAAATATAATTTGTCTGTGCTTTCTTTTCTTTCACTTCACTTCCTCTTGTTTTTACTTTCCTGCATAATTTTCTTTCTAATCATCCGGACCCTAAGGAAATGTTGATTGGTTGATGATTTAAAGGAAATGTTGTTATCTACATCTATGTTGCTCGTATGTAATTTTAACCCCATTTTTTCGCTGTTTTTTTATCGGCTATTTTTACTGTTTTGTTGTCCATTCGAAACGTTGATAGTTTTTTTCCCTCCTCATTTGATGTATTGAATTTTGTTTCGGTGTATAGTCTTTTAACCAGAGTTTATATGATCTGAACCAAGTAATATTTTCGATGAATAAGTTATTATTTTGTTCATATTTTTGTCAGTTCTATTCTTTTGCTTCAAATTGGGGGAGAAGAAAGGCTGTTGGTTTTGTGCGAGCTCCTATGCCAATCTATTAATTTGGCACTCTTTTGCTAGTGAATTACATGGTGCAACAATGATCAAAGGTTATCAAGAGCGTGATCCAGCAAACATCACTTTGCTGAATTGTGACTTTAATTTTTTCGTTTACCTTGTAGGCTAAAATTTTCAATTTTTTGCCTTGACATATCTTCTTATTTTGAGCTTTTAAGTTGGTTTGATAATATGTTGTGACTATACATGCCGCTTTCTAGTTTAAGGCTCTAGCTTTTCTCTTGCACTATCGATGCAGACATGTAGTAATCTGGATTTTCTTAACTGGTTTACAAATATCAGGTTCTGTTGCACTTCCACAAGAGTTGGTCGTGTAATCTCGGTCGTGAGTCATCATATTCAAGTTCATTCTGCGGTCTTAGCTCCATTATGGCTGGTGAAACCCTCGGGACTGTTACTAACGGCAGTCTTAATACAATTCCCGATCCACAGAGGACTTACCAAGTTGTTGTGGCTGCAACTCAAAACATGGGTATTGGGAAGGATGGGAAATTACCTTGGAAGTTGCCTTCTGACATGAAGCTTTTCAAGGAGGTTACTCTGACTACATCAGATCCTGCTAAAAAGAATGCAGTCATTATGGGTAGAAAAACCTGGGAAAGTATTCCATTGGAGTATCGGCCTCTACCTGGCCGCCTTAATGTTGTTCTCACTCGTTCGGGCAGTTTTGATATTGCCACTGCAGAAAATGTTGTGATTTGTGGAAGTATCGCTTCCTCTTTGGAGTTGTTAGCGGCTTCTCCTTATTGCTTGTCAATTGAGAAAGTGTTTGTTATTGGAGGCGGCCAGATTTTGAGGTTCTATAGCTTGTTGTTTATTTCTCTTTCTTTTTTGGGTTGATGTGCCAGAGTTCCTTAGTTCTTTTTTCATTTTTTTTATTGTTTTCAGCTTATTGTCTTTTTAATGCAGGGAAGCCCTCAATGCTCCTGGATGCGATGCGATCCACATGACGGAAATTGAGTCCAGCATTGAATGTGACACTTTCATCCCTGCTGTTGATACGTCTGTATTTTTCCCATGGTATTCATCCTTCCCATCTGTGGAAAACAACATTCGCTATTCTTTCACAACCTATGTTCGCGTGAAGAATTCTACAGCTGAACCCCTTAGTCAGACCAATGGGAAGATATCTGATAATTGCTCAGATTCTGCTAAGTTTGACGTGAAGAAGTTCTCTTTCCTTCCTAAGATGATTTTTGAGAGGCATGAGGAGTATTTTTATCTGAGACTCGTTGAAGATATCATCTCTAATGGCATTTCTAAAGATGACAGAACAGGGACTGGAACTCTATCGAAATTTGGTTGCCAGGTTGTGAAACTTGTATCAATTTTCCTCTCCTTTCACTTTTGAGGATGTTCATAAAGAAAATATTAAGGTCATTTTTATGTGTCTTTCTTGTTATTTGGACAGATGCGATTCAATCTGCGGAAATCTTTCCCAATTCTCACAACAAAGGCACGTCTATATATGTCTAATCAACTTTCCTTTACATTTGCAAGCTTTTGATTAATGATGATAGTAGTTTCTTGAAACTCCACTCTTTATTGGCTCATGGTATGTTTCACATTGTGTTGGACTTGTATAATATAGAATAGCTTGCTTGTGTTCATTCTCTCGTATGTACACATGTTCTGTTCTGTTGTTTCACAGAAAGTATTTTGGCGAGGTGTTGTTGAGGAACTTCTTTGGTTCATCAGTGGTTCAACAAATGCTAAGGTAATTGTAACACTGTTGAACCTTTTATACTAGTTTCTTTCATCATCATATGCATAATTAGATTAGGGAGGATCACATTTGTTTTTTCACTCACTTATGAAGTTGATTATGCAACTCGAAAGTTCATGTAATGGAAATGTGTTGTTGTTTGTTCAAATGGATGGTTTAATTTTTGCTTCGGGTAGTATCATGCTTCAGTTTTCTCTTGGTAATAAATAGTATTATCACACTTCAAGTTTGTGCAAAGACTTTGGGCCCGCTACATCCAAAATGAATCTTTTGGATGTTTGAGTTGTAGTTTTTTGTATTACTATTGCCGTATTTTTCTACTGGTAGGCTTTAAGATATCCGTGGGGCAAACAAATTGGCGCCATTTTCTTTAACAGATTATCTTGTGTTAACAGGTCCTTCAGGAGAAGGGCATTCACATATGGGATGGCAATGCATCAAGAGACTACCTTGATAGGCAAGTACAGAGCTATTGCTACTATCGTGTAATGTTACTTGCTATGCAATTTTGGTTGATGTAGTTATATCTTCTATTTTCAGTATTGGTTTGGCAGATAGAGAAGAAGGTGACTTAGGACCCGTTTATGGGTTCCAGTGGAGACACTTTGGTGCTAGGTTTGTAACCAAATATTTTTCACTTGGTTCGGTTTGGTGATTTTAGGTTCACCAAGTGCTTCATTTTTCATTCGTGGAACTCGTCATGCAGGTATATAAACATGCATGCTGACTACACTGGCCTAGGATTTGATCAGTTGTTAGATGCTATTGATAAGATCAAGAATAAACCAGATGACAGGCGGATTATTCTATCAGCTTGGAACCCTTCTGATCTCAAGCTGATGGCACTTCCCCCTTGTCACATGTTTGCCCAGGTTAGTATCAAAGAAATTAATCCACCTTTTCTTGTTTGAAAAATGAAGTTGATTTTTTTCCTTTCTATTGATTAGTTATGTATATCTTTTGGTTGCAGTTCTATGTCGCCAATGGGGAGTTATCATGTCAGATGTATCAGCGCTCTGCTGACATGGGTCTTGGTGTCCCATTTAACATTGCATCTTATGCCCTCTTGACATGCATGATTGCTCACGTTTGTGGTATGCGCTCATGACAAAACTAGTAAAAGTTTTGTGGAAATAATTCTTGAATAGTTTAAAAATGAGGAGTCTGTGTGGCACACTTACATCTGATATCTTGGTCCACAGAGGAGTTCTTTTGTATTAATCACATTGAAGAACTTGCGGGGTCTAATGAAATAATACAGAGAATCAGTGCCCCCCAGCCCTTTGCGGATTAGTCTTATAGTAGTTGTTACTATGTTCACGTCGGGTAATGTGATTTGGGAATTTATTTTGATCTATTTCACAGATCTTGTTCCGGGTGATTTTGTCCATGTAATTGGGGATGCTCATGTTTATCTCAATCATATCAGACCGCTGCAGGAGCAACTTCAGAAAATGCCTAAACCTTTCCCGGTAAGCGTAACTCATCAACTGACTTCACTTTTAGGCATTTTGAGTTAACTAATAACATTAGTTGTGTTTGGAAGAAGGGTTTTTTTTCCCGGGTCCTTTTTCCTTAGTTTTTTAGAATTTTTGTTCCACATACCTCTCAATAAAAGAACTTCTGCATGCAGATTTTGAAGATCAATCCTCAGAAGAAGGATATAGATTCATTTGTGGCTGCTGACTTTGAACTCATAGGTTATGAACCTCACCAGAAGATAGGCATGAAAATGGCAGTATAGGTCACTGACCGTTTGGTAGAAAAGTACTTGGAGACCCGCCCTCCTTTCAAACATATCTGCTCTTGTTTTTTAGGCAAGTACCAGTTTTTTTCAGCATTTTGTTTCATACCTGTCTTCCCAATATTAGTTTACTTGTGATCGCTTCAGCATTTTCTCCAATGCTTCACACTAATCAAAAGAACGCCTCACAAAAGTTCATAAATCATGATAACCTATTCGAATGGCACTATTACTATATGATATTCATCCCTTTAAGAATGTATGCCCTTTGTAGAGCAGTCCATTATAGTTTTTGACTATGACTTTTGGCAATGGCCATGACTATGCTAAATGGGAATTTAAGCTACTGGTGTGCACCATAATGATATTGCGTGAATTTTTCGTGTTCTACTGGGATGGTTATCTGGCTGCTCAAAAGTGGAATTTTCGGTGCAAAGTCCGTAGCTTCCTTACCAACTGCTATGACGTTTTCCCCCCAAAAACCAAATGATTCACATGCATATTTCCTCCCACAGCCAAACCTGTAAATGTTAAACTGCATAAGGGCAGTTTTGTCAAGTAATTAACTTTGATACTTATTAACGGATAACTACATCTAAAAAGGTTGAATTGCCAGCATTTTGGTATGATGCCTGAGTTCGATTGGTCCTTCTCAAGAGTCTCTCTTGAAATGCCAAACTTTGAATCCGGATTGTGGACTAGACCAAGGGGTTGACTTGGTGGGTGTTGCAATCCATTACAAGGTGTGATGCCTGAGTTCAATTGGACCTTTCTCCACCAGCATTTATGGTGTAACGTACACTTAGTCTAACAAGTACAACTATTTCTAGCCTCTAGTTCTATTTCTTGTGACAGGCAATGACATAAATCTTATTGGTTCTAGACAATACATGTATAGTAAACTGGTAAACCATTTGCAGTTCCTCGTGTGAAATGTTAACATTCATAAGATGCTTGAGGTTTTATATTTTGTCACCAAATTTTGATGCCTTGTGGACATGATCTTAGTTGTCGGTATATCTAATATGGCTGCAAAATTCTTCAATGATGCAGGCACTGCTGCCGGAGCTTATGTTGACTGAAGATACTGGGATATACCTGAGTATTATATATGTAGGGACTTAGAATCCTTTAGTTCCACATATTGATGTTGGTTCTAAGGTGATTTGAGGATCTTTTTTCCCTCTTGCAAACTCTTTGAGTTTGGTTTCTACTTAATTCTATGAAAGCTTGCACCCTTTTGAGGGCTTCATATACTAATGTCCTGTTGAACAAACTTGGTATTGAGATCTTCCAGTTGTCTTTGATATTGAGTGCTAATTCATCTTGTCTTGAAGTCTGCTTTTATTTTACTTTTTGCCAGAACGGTTAATGGATTCAGGTGTTGATAAATTGCCGTATTGGCAAGGTTGAGCTGAGGATTTTATTTTCTCAATTCACGGCTGTTAGCCGGACCATTTACTATTTCTTGAATCTTGACTTTGTTAAAGTTCAGGGCTTGTGTGATCATTCCCAAATGGAAAAGGTTAGTTCGGCCCAATCGCCCTACTAATTTCGGGGAGACTCTTCTTCTTCTTGCTCTATGTGCTAGCTGCTTCTTCGACCTTTCTTGCTTCCATTTCTTCACTTTCCCTCAATGAGAAACTTCACCAGGCCGCCCTTGCTCTTCAACAGCTGCTCCCCAACCTCAGCGAAGTTCAGAGAAACATAGAGTAGTTTTTTTAGTCCAAGGTACATTGCAGCTAGAGTTTTGAAGCCACGAGGAGTGCAAATTCACAATGATTTGCTTGTCTCCACAGCTCGTTGATCAATGTGGATAGTGTACCTTAGCACAGGAAAAATAGCAAAGTTTAGAAGTAGGATACATGTGTTTTCAGTTTTCTAAACTTGATTGGCGACATGTTTTCAAGGAACGCAAAATTTGTGTTTCCGAATTTCCAGAAGGAACTTTGGCGATGAGTCCAACACATGAAAATTGGAAAATTAAAGCAGAAATAACACCAGTAGTACCAAGCAGTGGTGTTTCCCAAAGATAGTGATTTGTCATTGCTGGTTTTCAGTGCACAAAAACTCTACAGCAAGCAACAAGTTAAGCTATCGGAGCTTAACTTGTGTTTGGTTCGCGAAAATCTCATCTAAGATCAGCTGGTAACATTTAACTAATCAATCTTAAGCATGTTTTAAAACTCGTAAAGTTTTCAAACCAAACTCCAACTCTATAAAAACAAAAACAAAAACAAAAAACTAGCGTCAACATGCACAAATTCCAGGAGTTGCGAAATTGCAGAAAATTTTGGTGCAGTATATGTTGATTAAATTTTCTCATACTTTGTGATTAAAGATGAAGATTCTTTTGTGAAGCATCAATGGTGTGCATGGTTTTGACTCACTTGTCCAATACCTGCTGGAACTGCTATCTTGGGTAACAATTTCAAGAT
>BPLS01000472.1:0-53595 GCA_019656275.1 Rhododendron kiyosumense | reverse complement strand
TATATATATATATTAATTGAAAAAAAAAAAAAAAGAGCCCACAAAAGTCTGAGGGTCTAGTCAGAGGATCCTCTCCTTATTTTTTATTTCTAAGTCTGATCAAATGTTAATGTTTCGTCTTTTCGGTTTTCATATTTTGTTCTACTGTTTTTTGGCACATCTTTTATTTATTTATTTATTTTGCTGTTAATTCTCGAAAAAAAGTTTGAAGAACGTTTGTGCAGTAGCGGACGAAAATGAATATTAGAGACAATGCATCAATGAATAAAATTAAGGATCTTAAACCCATGACTTGTTTTCACTTAAATATATATCAACTCTCTGCATTATTTCCGTAGTTACGGTAAACCCATTAAAAATCTAACAATTTAAAGCTGTGAGCGTTTTGCATGATTTTAAGGACGAGCTGTGCTATGTGCACAGATGCCTTTTCCTCCCGCCTTGGGTCGCAAAAAGATGATCGGAGCCGCTCATTTTGTTCAAAATATGTCGTTTAAGGTTTCTGTAAAAAATGAGCTTCGTTCGATACCGTTAGAGGCGTCAACAAAACACCCAAAATCACTTCAGAATTTAGGCCCGGAAAAAAAAGCCTGCTGTGCACAAGGCTTTACTGTTTAAGGACCAACCATTCCATCACCACGATAGTTAAACAACCGACTACCGTCCTCCTTGGTTTGATCACCAGTTATTTTTTTTTCAAGCTAAATGTTGATGGTTGTGGTACTGTACATGGTAGTACTGTTGGTCCCGTTCCGGAACCAAAAATAAGTAATTGTTTTTTGAGAAGGCAATTTCAAGCTCAAAAATAATATGTTAAGCAAATAATTTTCTTAACAATATAGATCTTATTTGATAGATTTTATCAAAATCTTTTATACGGTGAGAAAAAAAAATAACAAAATAAATTTTTATTTACATTATTTTTGAGTTTGAAAATGTGAAATAAATACTTATTTTTTAAAAAGGTATTCTGGAACGGAACCTTAATTCAGAAGTGTGTGCTGTTGGTTTAGTCAGGGATTGGAAAAAATATATATAATGTAAGGAGGCCCATATTTTCCAAACGTGACAGCCTAGTGACTAATTAATAAAATATTTCCCCAGAAAATGATGTAACATGCCTTTTTCATCCGAGGCCATATAAATAGTAGTTATCTCGCTAAATATCTTCAGTAAATTCCAACTTTAGAACAGGAACAAACCTTTTAAATCTTAACAAAAGATCCCGACTACCACCAGTCCACCACCAGCGCAGTCGCAGACCACCACCCAGGGCTGGCAAGTGGCAACGACCAGCCACCACAGAAATACTAGGCATTGAAAATTGTTTGAGTTACTAGAACACATCGATCAATTTGGGTCGAGAAAAGGGTAAAACTCAATTCTGTACGAGTTTGAATTTGAATAAAGGACTAGAAAAAGCTTTTCAGGTTTTACTCATGTTTAAAAAATGAGTAAGAGTAAGTTTATCCGTTGGTGTCAAAATGATTGTGTTAGCAATAAACTATGGAATAGACTATGGTTTCGGATTCTAGATTTTAGCAGAAGCATATTTATGCACGTGTGTGTTTATAGTTGTGAGATTTTGATTAAAGCTCTGGCAAAAAGTTTGCACTTTTTAATTAAAGAAATTTAAAATCACTCTTTAGAGTACTTAAAATTATAAAATCTGGTCTTATTTGCACCTTAAACCCAACTTTCCTACAATCAAGTTTTATTTCGTATTTCAACTTCCATGAATCTGTAGATTCTCAAATTTTGCTGATAAGAATTTTTGGCAAACACTCAAAGCAGCTTTTTTAAGGACTAAATTTCGAAATATGCTCCTGGACTTTTTTTTCCATAAGCACCCACCTCGTCAAAGAAAGTTTTAGGATTGATACAGTGTCAAGAAGTACATAAATTGTAATTTTGTTTTTTTTTTTGATAAGTAAATTGTATGTTGCACCAATTTCGCATCAATTTTTAAAATTTTCTAATCAAGACCACTAAAATTAAACATATTTCATTGTTTCAATACGAATCGAATGTGACTTTCATGACATGAAAAACATGCCTATGTACCCCTTCATGTGTTTTAAAGCTCCCCTTTCTCTCTGCTCTAGCCTTAATGCAGCCATCAGTAATTTTTGGTGGAGGAATTCTGAGTCAAGAGCTGGAATTCACTGGGGTGCGTGGAGCAAGTTGAATACTCCAAAAAGTGAAGGGGGACTTGGATTCAAAGACTTTGCAGCTTTTAACAATGCCCTCCTTGCTAGACAGTTTTGGAGGATTAGTGAGAATCCTAATGCTCTTTGGTGCAAAATTTTAAAAGGGAAATACTTTCCAAAAACCTCCTGCTGGGAGGCAAAAAAAAAGGCCACTCCCCATCGTGGATTTGGTGTAGCATGCTTGAAGGACGGAGAGTGTTGAAGGACGGTCTCCAATGGAGCATAGGCAATGGTGAATCTGTCCATTTCTGGAATGATCAATGGGTGCATAACCTTCCCCATAGCAGAGTATTCAGCCAACCCCCAACAAATTGCAATTGGAACAAAGTGGCAGACTTTATCAATCCTGATAATAACACATGGCATTTGGAAAGACTTGCCATCTGTGTTTCAGAGGAGGAAGTAAAAGCCATCTCTAAAATCCCAATAAGCTTAACCAAGGGGGAGGATAAACGCATTTGGGCATACACTAAATCTGGACAGTACACTGTGAAGTCAGGCTATCATCAGAGCTTCAAGAGGAGTATTAAACCAAATGCCAATCAGGCCTCCACCTCCCACTCTCCTTCGGAATCCATGTGGAAAAGACTATGGACCATTCCAACAATGCCAAAAGTGTGCCATTTTACGTGGAAAGTGGTCAACAATTGGATAGCCAGCAAAGCCAATCTTTTTAAACGTAAGTGTGCCCCTTCTCCTCTCTGTCCCGTTTGTAATCAAGCACCTGAGTCCATAGAACACACCCTCTTTCACTGCCCTTGGACAAGAGCTGTTTGGTTTGGTTGTGGGAAGTCTTTCTGGACCACGGATCTTGATACTTCTTCGGCTGCTATTTGGATGGGAGACCTTCTTTGTGGCCATAGGGCTAAGGAAACTACCCTGGAAAATATGGCTGCCATCTTCCAGGTGTGTTGGGCCATCTGGAAGGCTCGAAATGCGTTTGTATTTACAGGAAAATCCCCAAGTCTAGGAGACACAATTGAAAGTGCAACTGGGATGTATCGCGATTACCTTCTAGCTTTGCTCAAGAGACCGAGAGTTGGTATCCCTCAACAACCCAGAGATAAAAGATGGTCTCCCCCTCCACCGTCTACTCTAAAGTTTAACACAGATGGAGCTTATAAATCCTCCTGCAGCGCTGCTGCCTTTGGCGTTATCGCGAGAGACCATGGTGGATTAGCTCAAATTTGGCGTTTAGGAAAAACAATGGCAGCCTCTGCCATCTCTATCGAGGCCTGGGCTCTTAGAATTGCTTGCGGAACTGCAATGGATCTAAATTTGGATGAGGCAATTTTCGAATCTGACTGCTTAGAGCTTATTAACTGCTTCAAAGTGTCCAACTCTTCTCCTCCATGGGAAATCAGAGCTGTGATAGAAGATATTAAAAGCTGGGCTTCTGGCAAGAAGTGGTCCTTTGTCTGGTGCCCAAGGGAAGCGAACAAAGTGGCACACTGGCTGGCCACTAATAGTCTTAATAGGAATTTTGTTTTTTCATCGGGTTGTATTCCGCCTGAGCTTCAAAGTCTTCTTCATTTTGATGTAACTCGTTAACCTCGTTTTATATACCAGTGACCTTTTCAAAAAAAAAAACTTTTGGGGGGTCAAATTAATTAGCCCCCAAATTAAGACGTTCACATCAACAAATGGTCAAGAATGAACTTGAACTTTTCTAAAAGACAAAAAAAAAAAAAAAAAAGTCTAGTCGCAACTCTATTATCCTTGGCATTAAGTAGACTTGCTCTAAGGATTTGAGTATTGGCCGTTGTTCCTCTAACAATGTTCACGAAATATAGAGATTGTCATTTAGTTATGGATAACATTTTCGCACCCCTTTTCGGTAAGTGCACTTTTTAAAAAAAAAAATTACACACAAAAACTTCATTAAAAAACATACAGTAAAAACAAACGCTTTTAGTGAAAATAAAAGTGTGAAAATAATTTTCCTTAATTTTTTTTTCGATCCGATTCCTAGTGATCTGACTATCCCAGTAGGGCCTGCAAATAGAAAAGGACAGACTCGCCAAGCAATTCTATGGCTGGCTCGGCTGAGTCAAGCCATTTTAAAGGGCGTGGATATTCGCTCGCAACAGAGGTTTCCACGAACTCAACTCATTACCAACCATCTTTTCAAAAAAAAAACTCATTACCAACCGTGTTCACACTTGGTTCTTATTTCTCCACGTCTCCCTCTCTCTCTCTCTCTAGTTGCTTTTTATCAAAATTTGATGGTGATAGGTACTCCCTCCGTCCCAAATTGATTGTCCCGTCCGCAAAACGGAGTATTAAAAATAATACAATTTTTTCAAGAAAAAATTCAAACTTTTTTCACAAATTAAAAATTCTCATTGATATCTAGTAAGTTGTTGAATTGATATCTAGTAAGTTGTTGAAAAACTTTTGATTTTTTCTTGCAAAAATTGTATTATTTTTAACACTCCGTTTTGCGGACCGGACAATCAATTTGGGACGGAGGGAGTATTTTGCAATGACTAATGATCGACATTCCAACATGATTAAAGTGATATGACACAGTCTACAATGAAATAATTTAACTTTGGAAAAACCTAGAAACAACTTAAGGGGTGTGGCCACCCGGAGGCGGGGGGGCTGCTTCCCCCTTGCAGCTCCCCTTGCTGCTGCCCCGGCCTTTTCGGGCCCACTCCGGTCTCGCTCCGATAATCGGAAACGTTCACTTTGTAGAACTCGTCGAGTAGAACAACCATGTCAAAAATTAGCTTGATTGGATATCATTAAGTACCTGATCGGAGACCATATAACTCTCGGTCCATGGGTTACAATGGTTTTGATCCAGTGTTTCGGATCCATTCTTTTTAAGATAAAAAGGTTCCGATCAAGTACTTAATGATATCCAATCAAGCTGATTTTTCTCATGGTTGTTCTACTCGACGAGCTCTACAAAGTGAACGTTTCCGATCATCGGAGCAAGACCGGAGTGGGCCCGGAAAGACCGGGGCAGCAGCAAGGGGAGCTGCAAGGGGGGGAGCAGCCCCCCGCCTAGTTTCTCAATTTTCCCATTTTTAGTTCTAATAACAAGTGTTTGGAAGCGGATCAAAAAAAACAAGTGTTTGGAAGCAGATTATGCCCTGGGAATTTGTTCTCCAAATCAGTGGATGAAGCCATCAACCCAAAGGAGTAATTTGGAATAATTTAACTTTATGCTTTATAATTTGGAATGTTATTTGTAAGTTACAATTTTTTTTCTTATGTACGCAATTCAATTTTATTTTACTTTTCATAACAATAGCAAAAATGTTGTATTGCTGAGAATACCCCGTTGAGAATTCTTAGAGTATACAATGCTATAATCAAAAGTAAAATGTTTTTAAAGTTAATAATGTTGGTGCAAAATATGATTCATAATACTATAATCAAACTTAACAATCTCTGCAGAAATAATCAAATTTGGGGTTTTGGATAAACTTTGTTTGGATTGGAATTTGAAATTTTTTTTTAAAAAAAAGTAGGGTAATGAGTGGAGAGAGATAGAGAGAGAAATGTTGAATTTAGGGAGAATTTTTTTTGAAAAAGAGTAGAGGTAATGAGTGGAGAGAGATAGAAAGAGAAATGTTGAAAGTAGAGAGAATCTAGGGGGAATTTTTTTAAAAATTCATTTTAAGTATTCTTCTTACTTCTAACATTTCTCATTTTCAGAGAAATTTTTTTTTACTACAAAATTGTTTTTTTTCCTTCTAGAAAACAGTTTTTAAAAATAGTTTTTAGTTTATTGTAATTTGAAAAGATGATATGACAACTTTTGGTTATCAATTTGATTATAGCATTTGGATATTCTTAGTTGGAGTAATTATTTTGATAAAAATTCAACGATCCGAGTTTATATATAATAAAATAAATTAGATAATTTTTTTTTAAAATAAAAAGAATTCATTAGTAATTGAGTAAAACAATATTTTGGTAAAGTTTTATGTTCAACTGTTCAAGCATGTTGTCTCTATAGTAGTATTATTGTTGTTGAGCAATTTTTGGTTTGTTTCTTCTAAAAATATATATTTTTTAATTCATTTCGACAAGAAAAGGGAAAAAAAAGGTACATTAAAGGCGGATGAAAGCTGAAAAATGTCAACATATGACTACCATAAAATGGTCTTGCTATTGTCAGCCAATTGGGTTGATGATGAGCACACTAGAAGATAAAGAAAACACGTATTTTTGTTTACTTTTAACATATTTTAATACATTCATGTACTTACTATTGTCAACCCATTGGGCTGATTTTAGAAATTTTCACCATAAAAAGATGCCGAATAGACTAGAAAATATTACAGAGTAGTATTATTTTTTCATAACTGTTTTTATTGAACTTTTGAGAGATCTCCATCACAATACTTACTATCTAGATAAAAAAATAAAAAAATTTCTTTCCTCAAGACGAATAATTAATCATCTACAAAATAAGGGAGGAGGATTTTTGAATTTTACCCCTCTATAAATCCTAACCATTAATTTGCTCCATAAATCTTACGGCTCTCCTTCTTTGTCTCAAACAATATTAATTATATAATTACCACTAATTAGATCTCATGTGGCAAACCTTAGTAGAATTCTAACAAAAGCCAACAAAATAAAAAAGGATCAAAAGACAACGACAATAATTCTGGATAATTTTGCCTAACAAACCCTAGATTATTTTGATGAAAAAAAAACCCCCTCGATTATTAGTAGGAGATTATAGCATATACTCCGGCCCAGTTTTTTTCACACTCTCCCCTGGAGGCGGGGGGCTGCTGCCCCCTTTGTTGCTGCCCGACGCTGCTGTCCCTGGTTTTCGGGCCCACTCCGGTTTCGCTTCGATGATCGGAAACGTTCACTTTGTAGAGCTCGTCGAGTAGAATAACCATGAGAAAAATCAGCTTGATTGGATATCATTAAGTACTTGATCGGAACCTTTTTATCTTAAAAATAATGGATCCAAAACACTGGATCAAATCCATTGTAACCCATGGACCGAGAGTTATATGGGCTCCGATCAGGTACTTAATGATATCCAATCAAACTGATTTTTGACATGGTTGTTCTACTCGACGAGCTCTACAAAATGAACGTTTTCGATTATCGGAGCGAGACCGGAGTGGGCCCGGAAACCCCGGGCAGCAGCGTCGGGCAACAGCAAGGGGCAGCAGCCCCCCGCCTCCCTCTCCCCTCACCTGATGAATTTTTTTTTTCCTCACATTTTTTCTCTAAAATTCAAACCGTTCAAAACACGTTTAGATAGCTAATATTATCAGCAGATAGTGTGGTACCCACCCGACAAAAAAAACTTCTCTCACTCTCTTGCACATGAAATTCAGGCTACCCGTCCTTCTCGGGAAGTCTTTCAGTGCCGGATGCCAAACCCGTCCTTCTCGGTCACGTGATGCCAAACACGCATCTCGGTCGTTCAAACGTATTTTAGACGGTTAAGATCTGTTTGGACTTAAAGGGGTGTTTAGGTAATTTTACACTTAAAAATTATTCAAATAGAATTAAACTGTCCAAAACACGTTGCCCGTGCCGACCCGGCACTGTAAGAAAAATTTCTCGTCCTTCTCAAATGATAACTGTATGTACACTCAACTCACCGAAACAGATCCCTTTCTCCTGTTATCTCTTCTCTCCCAACATTCTCTCCCCTGCTCCAGCAGTCGTCGAAGGTAAGCTTCAATCACTTTAACCCTAATAATTCAACTTTCAATTGATTGCATCTCAAACTAAATCCCCGGCCTACGTAGATGCAGACATTGATATACACATACATGTATTTATGTGTACAAACGTATGCATATGCATTCGCCTTGGAGAATTAGGGTTTCTGATTTAGGACCCGCGCATTTTCGATTTGCTTCTCAACTTTGCATATTCTAGGTTTTCCCTTTCTCTTTGTATTGGTTTGCTGCGTAGTTTAGGGTTTCCTTCAGTACAGGGAATTCGTATCCCCTGTAAATATTGGCAACGAGAAGAAAGTTGGGAAGCCTAAGCCAGATAGCTGGCTTTGGGGATTTTTTTTTCTTCAAAGTTGACTTATTTGTTCGACTCAGTTCTTCCACTGCATTTTCCCCCCAGCTACGCACTCAGGAATAACTAGAGCCGTATGCAAAGGTAATTAAGAGGTTGACTATTAGGTAGTTGTACACTAATTCATGTAATTTTGCTTCACAATTGATACTTAGTTCGAAAACGATGCATGATTGCCTCACTCTTAATTGTATCAAGCTTGCGAAAAGAAGAGAACGCTTGCGGTTTCTATGCACTTGAAGTTAGTTGGGGCAATTTAGGGATTTTTTGTGGGGTCGAAATTGCAAAATTTGGATGCAAACTATCAACTGCCCTTGTGAGAAATCAAAGTGACCCCACTCGTACCTTACTTCTTCTGCCCCCTCCACATTGTTTTCCTTGTGTTGGGGTGTATTCATGGAATCACTGCATTGAATGCTTTGAGTTGATTGGAGCCTTTTATTTGACCTGTAGGAATCCGAAGATAATTCTCGATGGAGGGCAATGGAGGTGATGGTGCCTCGGCAGCTGCACCTCTAAATCAGTGGAGGCACGACGTGGGGAAAATTTTCCAGTTTTATTTGGACAAAAGTACTCCCCATGCTGTTTACAGATGGATTGGAACTTTCGTTTTGGCATGCCTGTATGCTCTGCGGGTTTTCTATCTTCAGGGGTTCTACATTATTTCCTATGGTGTGGGTATCTATGTATTGAATTTGTTGATTGGGTTCTTGTCACCTCTCGTTGATCCTGAGCTGGAACCTTCTGATGGGCCATCTCTACCAACAAAAGGTTCGGATGAGTTCAAGCCATTCATTCGCCGCCTGCCTGAGTTCAAGTTCTGGTAATTGTATTGCCCTTTGTTACTGTACTTGTTCGTGTAACACGCAGCCATTTGTTTAGTGATTACAACTAGACCTGTTTTGTGTTTTTTATCTGATATGGTGGGAAGTTTTTTTGGTAGTTTCAGTGTGATTTTACATCTGATGTCTCACATCATGTTTCGCTATAAGAAACCTGTTAAGAAAAAGAAAAGGGCAACTATAAGATTAATGAGTGATAACGATTCAATGTTGGCGAAGATTATCGATTTTCTGACTCGTGAAACATCAAGAAAATCATATCAATTGCATACTAGCTCGATCAAAACATTTAAGGTACTTAAGGATCACCACCAAAATTTTCCTTGGGACCACAACATTTTTACCTTTTCTTGTTACTAGTAATTTATTTAAAAAAGGAACGGTATTCAAAGTTAACTCTTCAACTTTTGCCCATTGCTTTTGAACCAGGAAAGTCTTTTTGGGAGAACAAAAAGTGGCAAAAGGGACCAACAAAAGGGGACATAGGGGGTAACTAACAAGAAGGAGAGAAATTCCTTTGTTGGGGTTTGTTGCCACGTTATTAATGCACCACAGTTTCCTTTGAGGTTATAGCTATGTCATTTAAATGGCAGATCTTTGTCACTTTGTGCATGCTAAACGGCATATGCCTGATGTTGGGGCGATTTTGGGATGTGATGTAACGAATGACAGATGCATTCAATGGCATCAGGAACTCGAGATTTTTGTGGATCCAATTTTATCTGGGTTGTCTCCGTTGGGGGACCAGGTTTCAAAATGGAAGAAAAGTCATGGATGTTAGGTTCCTTCCTTTTACAAGTAATTGGTAGTTGGTATTATTATCCTTTGTGGCTAGGATATTTTTTGGTTGTTTAGTTTATGTTTGATTGAGCAATGCCTTAAGCTGTGCATCTTCTATGCCACAACTTTGAAAGGAGTTCTATTACAACTTTATATGAGCTGATGCTTTTACTGAGCTCCTCTTTAACTTTATAAGAGTAACATCTGAATGAGAAACCAAGTCCTTGTTTAAGCATGGGGATAATTTTCTTGTTTTTGTTTTTGCTGCTTCCAGGTACGCTATCACAAAGGCTTTTTGCATAGCATTTGTCCTCACCTTCTTTTCCATGTTTGATGTCCCTGTGTTCTGGCCTATATTACTGTTTTACTGGGTCGTTCTATTTTTCCTCACTATGAGGCGCCAACTCGCGCACATGATCAAGTACAAATATCTCCCATTCAATATTGGCAAGCAGGTGAGTGTCAACTAATACATGTTCTCTAAAAAATCTGCTGCAAGTACTTCTGTTATCGTGTTTGGTGCTTGAGACTGAGAAACAGTTTTAACATGTCCCTGTATTTCATTTTGGGGTGCTTGAATCACTTCGGTTTCTCTTCCTGGTTGTATCATTGCTCCACTTTTTATTTACTCCGTCTAATTTTGCCCATATCTTCTCTCTCTCTCTCTCATTTTTCTTGTAACAGAAATATAGTGGCAAGAAACCTGCAGCTAGTAGCAGTGGCTTCCGCGGGGACTAAAGCTTTTGCTGGTTGTATAACTTGACCTACTGGAATTGTATCCAAGGACCAGCTTATGGAAGAGAAAAAGAAAGAAAATAGTTTGGAATGGTCATTGCTACAGATATTATGTTGTAATATTGGTTGCCATGTCATTTGATTATGCCGCATTCATTCATGTTGCAGAAGTGAAACTTGTACCCTTCCCATGAGGACCCAGTTCTGTTTTCATTAATCTGTTTCACTCTAGTAAATACTACTTTTTGATTCTATGCAATTTCCATGTACTGACACCCGGTGCTTCAAGTCTTAGGGACGCTTTTGAGTCTTGCCGGTTACCAATGTGCCCTGCCGTTGCGCGTTTTACTAACTCGTTCTGCCCATTGTAAAGGGGGAAAAAGGAAGATTATTTGGCCACAGTTTGGGGTTCTTTTTTGTACATAGTTTGTTTTTGTGGTGTTCTTTTTCTTACATAGTTGTTTGTTTTGGTGGTGTTCTTGGCCAATTTGTGTTAAATCTAGAAAAATTCCCAATTGAAATGTGCTAGGCAAAGTTCTTTCTAAAATGCGTGCGAAATAATTTTTGCAACTGATGGAGCTGAAGGACAATTTTGTTTCTCTCCTGCAGCTCCATTTCTTTTCACCAATCAAAAATGTAGCAGTAGTAAAAAGGAAAAGAAAGGAAGAAAAGCCCAACACTAATTCTTTTGGCCTTAACTTAAATTTAAAATAAGAATTTTGTCCTTATTTGAATTGTTTTCGCATTTGTTAATTTTGTGTCAAATTTTTGTGGGTTATTGATTCG
This sequence comes from Rhododendron kiyosumense, assembly GCA_019656275.1. Lineage (NCBI taxonomy): Eukaryota > Viridiplantae > Streptophyta > Magnoliopsida > Ericales > Ericaceae > Rhododendron > Rhododendron kiyosumense. The sequence continues at coordinate 42,212 of BPLS01000472.1, read as the reverse complement.
TCTCGACGAGATGAATGAGATAAGTAAAAAAAAATTATTTTTACCCAAATTTTTTGAGAAATAACAACTTAACGCAAAAAAGTCAAATAACCATTTTTTATTTTTTGCACTAGAAGGTTGTTATTTCTCAAAATATTTGGGTAAAAGTAAAGAAATATTACTTTTTCGATTCCTCCTGTCGAAACGGATCAATAGCCGACTAAAGTTTGGTGCAGGACTAACAAATGCAAAAAAAAAAAAAAAAAAGAACAAAATTCTAGTTTAAGTTAAGACCAAAAGAATGCAAGGAGCCAGATTAAAATAAGCAATTAAACGAACACTGCTTAAAGGCTGTTCGGAACTTGTGGGAGGAAGGGCTGTTTGGAACTTGTGGGAGGAAAAAAAGAAGGAAGAGATATTTAAAAAAATAGCAGAAATTAACCTCTTTGATTATGATTCTGAAATATTGGTAGGATTCAATCGTGGTGTACTACAACCCTTGATCAATTGAAGTTAAATGCGAAGAAAAAATAATTTTTTGTGTTTGATTTCAACGAAATATAAGAAACCTAGTAAACTATTAAGCTAAATTTTTGTTCTTTTTTATTCAAAAAAATTTGGGTTCCGATGTGAATTTTTCACTTTTTAGATTATTCTTATTACAATGACACAATAATGCACAAAAAATCGACTCAAAATTAACAAATGCAAATTGTTTTTAATAAAGTTTTTTCCATTTAATTACCATATAGAGGAAGAAAGTTTTTTACTTTTATTTTTCATTTCCTTCCTTTTCCCATCGTCCAAACAGCCCCTAAACTCTCCAACCCTCCCTAAACCCTAGTCCAAATAACCGCCCCTCTCTCTCTCTCCGAAAACCCTAGACAGAAGAAGAAATGGGCAAGGTGAAGGGAAAGCATCGCTTGGACAAATATTACCACTTAGCCAAAGAACACGGCTACAGATCCCGCGCGGCATGGAAGCTCGTCCAGCTCGACTCCAAGTTCAGCTTCCTCCGCTCCTCCCGTGGCGTCCTCGACCTCTGCGCCGCCCCCGGCGGCTGGATGCAGGTCGCCGTCGAGCGAGTCCCCGTCGGCAGCCTCGTCATCGGCGTCGACCTCGTCCCCATCCGGCCAGTGCGCGGCGCCATCGGCGTCGAGGAGGACATCACCAAGCCCCAGTGCAGGGCCACCGTCAAGAGGCTCATGAGCGAGAACGGATGCAGGGCTTTCGATCTGGTGTTGCACGATGGGTCGCCGAACGTCGGTGGTGCTTGGGCGCAGGAGGCGACGAGTCAGAACGCTTTGGTTATTGATTCTGTGAAGCTTGCCACGGAGTTTTTGGCGCCGAAAGGAACTTTCGTTACTAAAGTACACTCACACATTTCCTCTCTCTCACAATGGAATCATGTTTAAGATATGTTTGTGTAGTAATGCTTGCTATTTAGTATTTACCAATTTTAGTGGACTTTGTATTGCATATTTGCATCCTTACTTGTTGCTATTGGTATTAATGTGCAAATATCCGGTAACAAATAACTCTCGATTTTGAAATCCATAGAAGCCCCATCTATGTCTAGTAAATCGAGCAAAAAAAAATATGTGGGAAGCTTTTTAGATTGGTCCTGAGGAGCTGAACCGAAAAAAAGATTAGAAATAGCATAATTAGGTTATCAGTTTGAACCAATCCTCGATGTAGCAGGTTCATAGATAGTTTGTGAACATCACGAACTGCCCCACAAGTAAAGTCTCTCTTTTTTGTAAGAGCCTGACAACTTGTATACAACAAATTAACCATGTCTAGACTTGTTGGGTCTTCGCCAGCCTTTTACTCAACTTTTGACTTGGTTGGAGTGAAAATATTTGGGTATAAGCTCTAGTTTATATGAGGTAATTTAACACTAGGCAAATCCGAATTCAATAACTCTAAATTTATGCTTACAAGCTTAATTAATGGAAGAATGATAAATTTGAAAGCCACGAAGTAGCCGTGAAAAATTTGAGTTAAAAAATGTCTCCCTCGTGTTTGAGTGGATGGGGTTTTAGGAATTTTTTAACTTGAGTTTAAAGTTGAGTCAAGACTTAAGTAAGGTCTTGAGATCCCCTTATGTTGGGATTTTTGGAATGTGCATATATGTTATCTTCCCTGGGATGAGTTATCGTAACTGGGTTGCAGTAGTTTTGTTGGCTTTGGTAGTTCTGTTGATTTCATTTCATTTTGAAGTGCTTTGAGGCTTGGTTTTGCCTCTGTGTTGGATATTTATTACCGGCATTTTGTAGGTTTTCAGGTCTCAAGATTACAGTGCTGTCCTGTACTGCCTTAGACAGGTGATGTTTCTTTATCTCGTAACTATTAGTCTTGGTGTGATCTTGTAAATAGAAGAAACTCTGATGTTGGTATTCTCGTAGCAGCTATTTGAAAAGGTTGATGTGGATAAACCTGCAGCCAGTCGTTCAACGTCTGCTGAGATTTATATCATTGGTTTGAAGTATAAGGCCCCTGCAAAGATTGATCCGCGTCTTCTTGATTTTAAGCATCTATTCCAGGGAGGGAAAGAACCTCCAAAGGTAGTTTGACATAATTTATTTAGAAACTCTCCCTGTTAAAGTATCAAACTTTACGTTTTCATGTAGCCTCATTTTCATGTGATATTGAACTGTTCTGTCCTATGGATTCTCTGACTCAGGTGCTGGACGTACTTAGAGGAACCAAGCAAAAGAGACACCGTGATGGGTAAATCCTTGAACAATGGAATTTCTATATGTTCTTTTGAGTTTATTGATCATCAGATATCCATGTGAGCCTTGTGCTTCACTTTTATTATTCGGAAAGATGGGACCACTAGAGCTGCCATGTAGTATAAAATTTTACTCTGTCAGCATTGATGTGCTTCTGAGACATACAAATTGCGTTGGTGTCAACAATGATAGACCAATTCCTAGGATATTTTCTCTGTTGGATTCTGCTAAATTCGATTTGCACCCACCTTAATATGCACTTCTGTTAGGAAAAATAAGATTCAATGACAATATTTTCATTTACTACTACTCATTCTAGGTATGAAGATGGAGCGACAGTTTTGAGGAAGGTTTGCTCAGCTTCAGATTTTGTTTGGTCTGACTCTCCCCTTGAGATTCTTGGTTCAGTTACATCTATCACTTTCAAGGATCCTGCTTGTTTGCCTATAACAGATCATGCCCTGACAACAGAAGAGGTACACTCTGCATATGTGTGCAACGTGCATGTGTCCGTTTATGTGTTTGAGTTCCAATTGCTCGTGAACTCTTCAACAGCTGTTAAATATTTTGCACATGTATTCCCTTCCAGGTTAAAGCTCTTTGCGATGATCTGCGTGTCTTGGGAAAGCAAGACTTCAAGCATCTTTTGAAGTAAGTGACATTATGAACTTCTACACACGGGCATGTTTTTTATTCCTCTCTCTCTCTCTCTCTGTCTCTCTCGCGCGCGCGCGCGCGTTTGTGGTTTTTTGGGGATACATTTCAGGTTGGCATTATCATTTACTGCACTTGGTGATTGTTGCTTATTTAGCAACCTGTGACCCTCTCTTTTAGTGAACTTGACTCGCAAGAGTTCCATTGCACAATGATTTTAGACTTGAAACTGAATGTATCCTTCCTTTTTTTTTTTTTTTGGGATGTGGGCTGGGCTTAAGAATTGTAGTGGAAGAACTGAACTGAAAGTTCATTGATTATGTGCCTTGGAGTGTCTGTTCGGATGATGGTGCTATCAAAAGGGTATTTTAGTAGCAATGGGAAATATTGAAAGAATGATCTTATTTGTTGAATATTACGCATTTGAAATGTGCTTGTGATTAGCCATGAACTATGGTTGGTGACACCATTCAGTGTAGGTATATCAGTGATTTCCTCCATGAAATTGCATTTTGGTTTCCTTGCTTTCATATGCAACTTGTTATCAAGATATTAAATGCATATTTGTATCTTGGTTTTGTCTATTAGGTGGCGTATGAGTATAAGAAAGGCACTGTCCCCCTCACACAAGGCTACTTCAACCACTGATGTCGAGCCTGAGAGTAAGGTTGATGAAGATGAGAAAATGCTTAATGAGATGGAGGAGTTGACTTATGCCATGGACCGCAAGAAGAAACGAGCTAAAAAAGTTCTTGCAAAAAGACAAGCTAAGGTTCAAAGCCTATATTTCTAATTGCCCATCCTATCATTCATTTGTTTTTGTATGCACGCACAAACCTTAAATGTCACTTTTGCTTATGGCTCATCAACCATGACCACTTGTTTTGTTGAAGCGTCACTTCTGGCTGTATCTCCACATCGATTTTAGCTGCGACTAAAGAAATTGTAAACACTTCCATCGTTGTTAAATTTCGTTGTCAGAACATTTTTTGCTGAACAAATCTCAAATGGAGTGCTATTCTACATCGATTATTGAGTGCACTTGTTGTGGCGTTTCTAGCCATTTAACGTGGCCATGTATGGTTGAGGCCTGGTCTTCGGTTGGCTAACTTAGTATTAGGTTGAGTTCAAGGCCTGAAGCGATGCCTCTGGAATATAGGAAAATAGAGGGCGTAATTTCTTTGTTTTTTCCTCCTTTTTTTTTTAATTCTTTTTTAACACTGCTTTAACGAACACCAGTGGGTTTTGAGAACATTGAGTTTCAAGGATTGGATCTTGACCTGAGCCATAGAAACTTGGGGCAGACTATGATTTCCTCTCTTTATTTTTTTATGTACACCTGTTTCATTGATGACTTGGTTTAATTCAATTCACTTCGAACTTCCAGGAAAAATCACGGAAAGCAACAGGGATGCAAGTGGATGCTACGGAGGATGGTTACACTGATCATGAGTTGTTTTCTCTATCTTCTATGAAGGTTAGTTTGCAGTTTGATTTGTCTCTTTTTAATGCTGGTCTGATATTTGGAAAGCGATTTCGGGATTTTTTTTGCTTTTATTTTAATTTAGCCTTCTGGGTTGGTTTGTGATTGTTCACATACCACTTTGATGTGATGTAACTTGTTCTTTGTATCAATTTGTCAACTATCAAATTGGGCTATGTAGATGGTGTTTCCTGTTTTCAGAACAATGAGAAGATAAACTGAATTTGGTTAGGGATATTGGACATGCCAATCTTGTCAATGAAGAAGTTTACTGTGATAGATTCAAATCGAAAGCACTAAGTTCATGGTATAACAAAGGCACAAAGCAAATGATTCTTATTTCAGACTTGGGTTTCTTTTAATAGTGAAACAAAATTTTGAGCGTGGTATCTTTTGCAAATCTTGTCATGGATCCGATTGGCATGCAACTTCTTGTCCTTTGATTTACCATTGACTGATTTATGGTTGTTGGACATATTTGAGGTTAAGAATTACTCCTCACTAGTCACTGGTGTTTAAAGAGTCATCATACAATAGATTCATGTCAACTGGTACACTGCATGTTCTAGGTTCAAATACCCTGCCTACTCTCGGCTTGGCATTTTGAACGAACTATTATTTGGCTGTTCTGCTGTATTTTCGAGAGTCATCATCTGCTTACCCTCTTGTATTGTTGACCCTCAGGGGAAGAAGGATTTAGCAGTTGTTGATACTGGTGAATATGATGATGAAACTGGTGATGTGGTAGATAGTGAAGATGAAACCCGTAAGGAGCAGCAGGAATTATCTTCTAGTGATGTGGATTCTGACGAAGAACGCAAAAGGTGATTCCCTCGTCGTTATACTTGACATTACAGTTGATGAAAAGTATGCCGGTAATTAAATGATTCATTCTGTTAGCAGATACGATGAGCAGATGGAAGAGATGCTTGATCAGGCTTATGAACGTTTTGTGGAGAAAAAAGAAGGAAGTACAAAGCAGAGAAAGCGTTTAAAGCAGATGCATTTGAAAGATGGTGAACTTTCTGAGGTATAATAACTTAAGAAAATAAAAGAAGAAAGCAACGTTTGAACGTGTCAGTAGTCATTTCTCTCTTTTATCTTTTCCTCATTTCTTTCATTTCTTCCTTATATTTATTAACCATCGTTTCTAATGAGGATTTGTTATCCTCCTCGATCCATTCAAAGATAGATTATACATTTTTGCATATAAATCCCCTTTTAATTCCTTTGTGCCCCCTTTTTTTCTTATTTCCTTTGTCACGGATGGGTGAAGTGATGTGTACTAATCATTATTCTTGTCACGATGGATTGGTTTTCTTTTGGCTGTGCAGGATGGTGATGAAGATGAGAGGATTCCTTTAGACCAAGATTCAGACAATGATGAGCCAGATCATGAAGCAAATCCTCTCGTGGTGCCTCTTGAGGAAGAACCAACTCAAGAGGAGATTGCTAGGAAGTGGTTTCTTTTAGATGTCTTTGATGAGGCAGATGATGAGCTTGTGGGAGATGTGGATAAGTTCGATAGTGAAGATGAAATGAAGGTGGATGAAGCCCCAAAACAACTCAGGCTTCCGGAAGAGACCAAAAAAAATGATATGCAGGTGGCTGAGCCAGTAGAACCGCCCACTGTTCCCGCAAAGAACAAGAAAAACAGAGTAAAAGAAATTCAACCTTCAAAGAAAACTGAAGATGATTTTGAGATAGTCCCTGCTCCAGCTTCAGATTCTAGTGATGACTCATCTTCTGATGAATCGGATGATGATGTGGAAACAAAAGCTGAGATTTTGGCGTATGCGAAGAAAATGTTGAGGAAAAAGCAAAGGGAGCAAATGTTAGATGATGCCTACAACAAACATATGTTCCATGACAAGGGATTGCCCAAATGGTTTGAGGATGAAGAGAAGAAGCATCGTCAACTAGTGAAGCCCATCACTAAAGAGGAGGTCGCTGCAATGAGGGCCCAATTCAAAGCAATTGATGCGCGGTCTTCTAAGAAGGTTCTCCAAGCCAAGGCCCGGAAGAAGCGCGTAGCGATGAGGCAGCTAGAAAAGGTTCGGAAGAAGGCAAACACCATATCGGACCAAGCAGACATATCGGATCGTTCGAAGACAAAGATGATTGAAAGCCTTTATAAGAAGTCGACGCCCAAAAGGCCTCAAAAGGAGTATGTGGTGGCAAAGAAAGGGGTCCAAGTGAAGGTTGGAAAGGGGAAAGTGCTTGTCGATCGACGGATGAAGAAGGATGCAAGGGCGGACAAGAAAGGCAAGGGTAATTCGAAGAAGGGAAAGGGTGGCCAGAAAGGTAGAGGGGATGGAAAGGGTGGTCAGAAAGGTAAAGGGGATGGAAAGGGTTCAGCTAAGGGGAAAAGTGGGTACAAAGGTAGAAAGGTGAGAAAGGGCTAAGTTAAATTGAGAAAGGCTAGTCTTTGGTTTTGATTTTCACTTGTCTTTGTTTACTGCTGGTTTATTTAACAAACTCAATGTACTGCTTACGATTCTATGTAGAGGTTTTTGTTGTATACCTCATATTTTTACTTTATTTGTTTGTTTTCACTCGATAATTTCTTGAGTCAACATTTCTATGATACAGTATGAATCGATAACCACTGACATTCATTGTTCTTTGCCAAGCTTTATCATTCCTGTGACAATTGCTGTCTAAAGGTTTCTGGTCCTTAGACTTTCCATTTTCCCGATGAGAACATCTCATTATTCAACGTGATCTGGAAGTTGCTTCAGGCATTCGATCTTACTTGACTGGTTTGCGAGAACAAGGCAAGGAAAGGAAAGGAAAGGAAATAAAAAGAGAAGTAAAGAGATGAAATGTGATTGCACAAATTAAATGACATCATCCCCTGGACTTCGCTGAAACAGCTCAAGCGAAAGCAAAAAACTAGATCATTTCTGGAATTAACGAGCCCCATTGTCGCCCTTCTCAATTGTTGAATTTGTTGCAACATATAACTATGAAGAACTAGCCCGAAGTGTCCAGGCAGATTTGTTGAGGTAGTTGACATCCGGATAGAGCTCCGAAGCCTCCACCCGAAAGAATGGTTGAATCTCAAAAGTAATTCTGGTCTACCATCATGAAAAAAGGAGTGAAGTAGTGATACTCTGTGGCTTCATAACTTGGAAAATAAACAAGGAAAATTCATTCCACTGGCTCTTGGATTCAAGTCAATGTTGCTGCTTGGTGGAACTAAACAAACTCTTTCGTTCATGTAGTACGCCTGAGATCTTAGCTTCGGTCCGGGTGGTTATATGGTGCTGATGCGTGTTTTCATATACGGAGTACTAATTTTGTACATACTACTTTTTTCCAGTAAAATTTTCTCTGCATATTCTTTCTCCAAGCACAGCCTAAATTTTCTAGAGGCTATTTTCTGGGGGTTTTTTAATTTCCACAAAACCCTCTACTTTCACATTCACTCTTTACAAAAGGGACAAAACCCAAAATGTGCCAAAAGGAATCGTATTTTCAGCAACAAGTGATACAAAAGGTAACAAAAGTGCATAGAATGATCAAAAAAACAAAACAAAAGTGCATAAATTCGAATACTATGTTTCCAGAGTCACCTTATGCACTTGGGTCCTACACGACTTTAAGTAGAGCTTACACAAATCAAACGGTTCTGGACAACATCTGTTTCCGCTGTATGTGTCCGCCTCATTTTTGTTTTCCAAATTTGTTTATTTGTTGTTGAAACACAAGAACAAAAAAAAAAAACACTAAAAAAAATCCCAATAGAATTGAGATGAGATTAATCGACAAACTGAACGCTGGAGATGAAACCACTCCACGGAGACTCGGAGAGAAAGAAGGGAAAACCACGCTCTCTCTGTATATAACGGCTACTACAGATTTGTAACCCCCCCTCTCCCCCTTCAACATTTTGAATTCGAAAAAGGAGAGAGAAAACCCCCAACGGAAAGCCACCGCCACCGGCAAACCCGCCTCCTCTTCATTAGTCTATTAAGTTTCAGAGACTCTTCTCTCTCTCTATCTGCCTCTTCTTCCTGGAAGCCCTCCATTGCCCTCAGCCCTGGCAGACACACACTTCAAGGTCTTCTTGTCTCTCTCTCTCTCTCTCTCTCTCTCTCTCTCTCTCCGTACTTTTCTTTTTTGAGTATGTTTGATCAATTATTTGAACCTTCTTACCTTCAAGGGCCCAAGATTGTCCATTGCTCTGCTTTTCTATTTGATTATGATCTTGAAAAGACCCAACATTGTGTTTCTTGAATTCACGTCTGTTTCTCGACTCAAATACCCTCTAAACTATTCAATTTCTTTCTAATGCAGATCTTTTCTTGAAGGTATCTACCTCCCGAGAAAACCCAATTCCAGAATCACCAAAACCAAATCAATCAGTGGTATGGGTTTTAAGGTTTTTCTTAAGCACGCATGTTTTGATAGATATTTTATTTAGTCTTTCTGTTGTGTACAATTTCTTAAAAAGTTTCGAACTTTTCTTGATATTTAGGTGGGTATTGTGATACAGTAGCAAAGATGAATGATCTTATGACAAAATCGTTCCTCAGCTTTGTCGAATTGAAGAAACAGGCCATGAAAGATCTTGAGGCCGGGCCAGATCTTGAAATGGGTCAACTTGACCCAGTTGATGAGAAGAACCTGTCACAGTTCTTCGAACAGGTGGCCGGAATCAAAGCAGATATGGAAGAGATTACTAATCTCCTCCTTGATCTTCAATCCCTAAACGAAGAGACGAAATCCACTCACAGTGCTAAAGTTATTCGAGGCCTTAGAGACCGAATCAACTCAGACATGGTCGCTGTTCTTCGGAAGGCGAAAATCATCAAAACAAAATTGGAATTGCTTGATCAATCCAATGTAGTTAACCGGAGCATATCGGTTGGATTCAAAGAGGGAAGCCCCGTGGATCGAACAAGAATGTCTGTGACTAATGGGTTGAGAATCAAGTTGAAAGATATGATGAATGATTTTCAGTGCTTGAGGGAAAAGATTGTTAAAGAGCATAAGGAAGGGCTTAAGAGGAGGTACTATAGTGCCACAGGACAGGAACCCACTGAGGAAATGATGGAAAAGATGGTTTTGGGAAATGGGCAAGTTGGGATTTTCGAAGGGAAGGGAGATTTGGTGATGGAGAATCAAGAAAGGCATGAGGTATTGAAGGAGATTCAGAGGAGCTTGACCGAGCTCCACCAGGTTTTTCTTGATATGGCTGTTTTGGTTGAGACTCAAGGCGAAAAGATCAATGATATCCAGGAAAACGTCGTCAGTGCCGCGGCCTATGTCAGTGGGGGGACAAAGGAACTTGTTCAAGCTAAGGAGATGAAGAAGAGGAGGGATTGGGTTTGCTGGGTTGGGATTGTGGTGCTGCTGGTGTTACTGGTATGCCTTATCGGAATTCTGAACTGAAATTTGGGGGATTACAACTTGGTTTTTATTGGGTCTTCTTATTTTGGTTTGTTCTGTTTTGAGGTTTGCTTTTCAAGTACTCACTTGTTTGAGCTTTTGGGTTATGAATGGGGGAGCTAATACGTATACCAGTATATGTCATTATGGGGGCAATGTGATTGATGATATCTGTTCATCTTTGAGTCTACAGTTGTGTAATTTTGGCAATGAATTGGATTGGATTCAAGAGATTGAAATAGGATTTGATTGAGATTTACACAATGTAATGGTTGTCTTCTTTCGTATTCCTTCTGGAATTATGCATTCTGATGAGAATTTGAGATTGCTAACCTCAATGAAATGGTTGCTTTTGAATTTGCATTGTCCCAGTGCTTTTTAGATTTGCCATGGTTCAACATTGTTTGTCTCAAATATCAGTCTTACTAATCTTACTGAGTTACGACTGCCCCGTAAATGAGTACATCTCGGATTTTTATATAGCTTTCATTATTCTTGTTGATATTCCACATGGAAACTAGAAGCACGAACGAAACTGCTCACTTGAATTTTATCATTCTTTGACAATAACGTTTATGTGGGATTTTCATGATCGCTTGAATTTATCACTCACTTGATCAATGTGATGATGCTTGTATCAAGCTTTACTTCAGTTCTAGTAGCGGAATCCCTATAACGAATATGGTTGAAACAGTTCTAGATCGAGACCTACCTCCTCGGAGAGATAGGGATGGTTACTTGAATTTCTTTACTGCTCCATCGCTAAGCTCCTTGGGTGAAATACTTGTCTGACTTCCCTTTCTTTACACCTTGATCGCCTACTCTTTCTAACACTTGACCCGATGGGGAGTTCATTAAGATTAGAAGTTGGCATTGTGACATCTGCTTTGCTATTAAAAGGGGGATGGAGAGCTTGTAGTACTTGAACTCTGTGAGACCATGTCGTAGGGAGTAATGATTGGAGAGAGATAGAGATAAAAATGAAAATAATGATTGAAGATAAGGGTAATAAATGAATTTTGGAATAGAGTAATAATTTAGAGTTCAAAATCCAAATCCTCAACCGAACAAGGTCTCAATAATTATAATCAGTTTACCTGGAAACATATGCTAATTGGGAAAAACTAACGAGTACTACGAATTGGTTGATAATACAGCTATGTAAAACCTTAGGTGTAATCGTGGATTTTTTTTCCTTAAGGTTCCTTTGTCATGTTTTCATTTATTCTCCTTTTCCATTTTATTTGGAATTACTTTTGAGTAAATTGAGTGATAGTACAAATCAACTTGTATTCATAACTTTTGGCATTTTCTCCCAGGTATTCAAAAAGAGGGGGGGAAAAACCTGCTTGTGTTCCACATTGTTGATGATGGGTAAAATTGGCGTACGTGTAGGAACAAAGTTAAAAAGAAGGGGCAAAAACGGATTCTAAATTGGTGAAATTAGGCTCCGTTCCAGAAAGAGGAATAAGTACTTATTTTTTAAGAAGGTAATTTCAAGCTCAAAATTTATGTGTTTACGCAAATAATTTTTCTATCAATATGGATCTTGTTTAATAGATCTCATCGAGATCTTTAATACGGTGCAAAAAAAAAATTAAAAAATTATTTTTCATTTACATTAATTTTGAGTTTAAAAATGTGAAATAAGTACTTATTTTTTAAGAAGGTGTTTTGGAACGGAGCCTTATTCTATTATCTCAAAATCGGCCTGGATTACGTTTCTTTGTAATTTCAACCTTTGTTGAAAAACAGTTCTTACAAGAAGCATCTTAGACTCCATTTATGTGGCCAAGATTCTCAATTGTTCTTCTCAAATTTGCAAAAGAAAAGACAAAGCTTGTGACGATGGGACACTTTAAGCGTACCCGGCATCTTCATCTTTTATTTCAGATGAATTTGAGTGTAATTTGAATTTGAATTTCATTTGAGTGCCAGAATCCCCTATATAAGGGATGCGTCAATGTGTGTTTAGGCAGATTTTGAATTTCTCCCTTTCTTAAAATCCATTGTATTGCTTTTTCTTCTTCCACCTTCCTACTCTTGTAATATTGGATTTCTTAAATAAAAGGTCAATTTTCTTGTATTTCGATCCTATCCTTTATTGTTTGGTATCAGAACCATGATGGCTTAAGTTAGTTGTTAGTGCTTATGTTAGTATTCCGGTATCATTATGGGGAAATGACCGATGGGCTAATACGCCAAGTATTAGCCACTCAAATTTGAGAAGAAAGGACGAAGCACGTGACGATGGGGCCTTTTGAGTGTACCCGGCATCTTCATCTTTTATTCAAGGTGAATTTAAGTGTAATTTGAATTTTTATTGAAGGAAGCATGGTAATATGCACATAAATTAAATTGGGTCTCTATGTCTGCCAATCTCTGATGCTATTTGGTTTTGATTAATAGGCATGGTACGACAACAAAATAGGTTTAGGGGGCCATTATTTCAGTGGTATTTTGAGAGCAACTACTTTGTGCATATTGTCAAAAGTTAGGTCTGTATCTAATCCTCCCCAGCTCATACCCCCAATGTTTGTGGACAACATGGGTTCTGTTGTTGTTGTTGTACTGAGTCTCTTGGAATTAAGAACAAAAGGTCATGACTCATGACATATTCCCCTTCTTATTAGCTTAGTGGACTTGTCATATATGATTTTTAAGTGTGGTCTTTCAATGACCTCTCCCATCTCTCTTTGCTGTGGCCAACACATGAAACAAGACCTATATCTGAAGAGGTCAACAATGCCTTTCCAGGCAATTTTGCTATAGGATATTGTGATTGATGACAAAGACAACGTCGACGAAGTGACTGGACGGTACATAGGACGTTGGGTACAATATTGAGAACCATAGGAGATTCTACTTGTGGGTACTAAACAATGTTGTTCTAAATCTCTTATTGTTCGAACCATCCCGGTAATATTACAGCCCAATAAGATAAACCGGAAAGGGCGGAGCTTGAATAAGCAAACTTAGATCGGCACTAATAAACCCAAAATCAGGAAAGAACTACTTAAGTCCTCTAGCTCTAGCATCATTCAACTACGAGGTTGACTTCTAGCTGTTTCTTCCTTAGGTAGCTTGTCACCAAACATGTGAGTTTTTGCATAAAGATCAAACAAGTGAAGACAAATGATAAACAAAAAAGAGCAAAAGAGGAATAAATTAGTAGAAGATGAAATTCTTACATTGCCTACAATTTGAGTGTGATTCACTAAAAAGCCTTGGGCGTTTGATAGTTGATACACATCTATGTGCCAAAGGTGTTAGAATGATCATGTTTTCTTTGTCAAGTGTTGTAACATAGCTTTGATTCACGAAACCGCTCTTTTTCACTAATTAAAGAGTTCATTGCTCGTGTACCTTCTCAAGTAACCAAAAGTTCTATGCATTATGAATAGGAGGAAGTTCGAGTTTTTTGAACGTATTCGTCTTGTATACTTAACGTTTGAAGGTCAAGGGCATCGATATTGACTATCGAGTACCATTCCGGCATACGAGGACCTTAAAGGAATTTATGCCTTCTCCTCCAGTCATCAAAAGAAAATGGTATAAAATTTTACGAAATGTAGATATTACCAAAACAAAAAGGTTGATTTTAGATTCCCATAACTAGCATTTTTCCTGCTCATATTTTCAGTGTTAAAGAGAGAGGAGGGGTGTGATGAAGCATTTACAATCACCCGGGGTAGAAATGCAAATACGCAGTAAGATGGGGACCTATCGAAAGCAGGGCAGTCTAGTTATTTACCAAAAAAAAATGGTGTCTCACATTCCGGACCTCTATATATAGAAACAACAAACCCTAGACGACATCTTCTCTCAGCTGCCTTCGCTCTCGTTACCAATCTTCAGATCTTTCTGTTTTCCATCACTGTTAAGTTCACATTTGATGCATATGTTTATATAGGTATATGTATGTATGTAGAGATTTGTTGGGTTTAGAGAAGGTGCGATGATGAGGAATGTTTATATCTCGTTAATCTGATGATTTTATGAGGAGAAACCCTCAAATCCATTCTCTTCTGAGCGCCTTCTCTCTCTCTCTCTCTCTCTCTCTCTGTTTCTTCTGGTTTTACAAAAATCAAATGAATTTCCTTTTTACTTTGTTATCGGAGTAGAGGAAAGCAAAGATTCATCAAAATGACGGGCTAGAAAGTACGCTGTAGTTCTGGATACGATCTTTGCCAACAGACACTTTTCCGATGATTCCTTTTTCATAATTTCGTAAACAAGAAATCGATATAAGTTTGAAAGGAAAACTCGTACAGTAGTTTTTGTTTTCTGCGGAAATTTCATACTCCCTCCATCCCAATTTAATTGTTATTTTTGAGAGCTCGTGTAATTTTTTAATTGATTATATTCTGTAATTTATAATATTTTAGGTGATTTTAAAAATATTGTAATATTATAGAACAAATCGAGATTTATCAAATAAGATTCATATTAGATATAAGATTCATTATCAATTTAAAAATATAATTAATTTTTTTATCCGGGTAGAATAGAATTGAAACAAATAAATTGGAATGAAGGTAATACTATTTTCTGGAAATGTGAGATCCGGACCATATAATGGTGTAATTAATTGTTCGGATTTGATCAGAAACTCTTATAAGTTAAGGGTCCAGAATAGGGTTAGCCGGAGGGGTGGAGGGTCTTGAATACAAGTAGGGGGTCACTTGATCCCATTCACTTTGATTTTTCGTAAAGGATTGGCCGGAGGGTTGTAGGGTCTTGAATACAATAGGAGTCACTTGATCTCATTCACCTTGATTTTTTGTAAGCCATTCACTTTGATTTTTTGCAAGGCATTTGATGTTAGCCAAATTTTACTACTTTGATCCCCCCAAAAAATTTGAATTGCCTTAAATGCATAGAAATCAAGAGCATTCTATTTTTTTCGAGATTCAATTGTTCTACGAATGAGGCTATCAAATGAAGCACGATATTTCAAAATATTGTCATTGAGACCAATTATGAAGCATGATTAGACTTATCAGTGTATTTTTACCTTGTAATCAACCTCTTAAATTAGTTATCTTTTAGACACAAAATATTTTGCATATGGATGGAGTACAATTTTTGACCCCCCATAATCCAAAATACGTGGCTCCACCCTTGATTGGTCAGTCCTTAATTATGATCGGAAGATGAAATAGAATCTTCTTTCTTCTTTCACTAATGAAAAGTTGTAGAGTAGTTGTTTGCGTATGATAATGAACATTATCTGCTTGTTCTCTATCTTCAAAATCAAGAAACAAGAAAATCTACTATGTGCTTGATCTTTGGGATTGGCTTTGTGGTTGAAGTTATGCAGGAAAAATATACAGAGCAGATACCTTATTCAGTACATATGAAGCCTAGAAGATTTGGTGACATCTCAAACTAAAATCGCCCCACAAAATGGAAGGAATAAAAACAGAACATTTTAGTCATAATTAAGACTCATGTTAGGTGAAGATTAGTTGTGATTGGAATCATGTTTAGACAAAAAGACCAGAACAGCGTGCGAGTTTTCTAGTCTTTGTATATATGACTGGAAAACATACAAGACAAGAAAAGAAAAGAAAAGAAAAGAAAAGTAGGCAGTTTGTTCACCAAATTCAACAAAAGCATGCGAGCCTTGTCCAAAAGTTTGTCCAAAATGCATAACATTATATCGTGTAGACTGAAAATGATTTCCATCTCCTGGAAAATTATTCTGAAGGCTGTGTTTTTTACTATTGATTTTTCAATCCACAAGCAATCACTTTCTTGAATAGTGAAAAAAAAAAAAACAATAATGTTGACGTATTAAAAAAACATGTATGGTTAGGTTCCACTCATATAAAAAAAACAATAAATAATCCGAAAGATTAGTGGTTTAGGTCTTAATTTTGGGAGTTGGTTCTCACCTAAAATTTTATGTTTTGATTCTCCTTATTAGTCTCTCTCAGGACTACCTCATCTCAACCCAAGCAAGTGAAAGTAGAAATTAGTACAAAGTGTTCATAATTTACACATGCATCACCAAAAGAAGAAAATAGAGAGGAATTAGGAGTAGTTCGTTCTAAACACGGCAAAAGAAGCCGCCACGATTAAATTTCGCGCTTACCTGCATACAAATCCACAGTTTTCGGTTTCTCCCAATGTTATCAATACCGTTCTGTACCACTGGTATATATCGTTTTTGACAGAATTCAACATCCTACACTTTTAATTCCGTTTCGGCTTAAATACTGGTCGGTATTGGCCAATATTGGACGGTACCGGAGATATCGGTCAGTACCAGGCAATACCGGATAGTACCGGACTACTTTTAAATTTATTTATTTATTCAAGTAGCAAATAATACTGGACGGTACCAGGCAAATACCGGACGATATCGGACAAATATTAGAATTTTTTGTTTTGTTTTAAAAAGTGTATATTATACTATAAATTCTTTTAGGCAGGAAAATAACACTAATAATGATGAATCCGAAATGGTATCCGATATCTATCGGTACCGATACATACCGTACCAATAAGAAAATCGGTACTATAACGGGTACGGTATTAACTTTGGTTTCTCCCACACAAATCAAACAGCGATCCCATTACTCCATAGTACTTTACTTTTCAATCATTAGCTTAATCACTGTATTACTCAACCGAGGGAGGGAGAGAGAGAGAGAGAGAGAATGGAACCTCTAATGGAGGAAGAGGAGTACAACTGGAGAGAAGTGAAGCTACCGTCGCTGATACCGGTGGTGCCGGAGCCGGAGCTGGAGAGAGAAACCGGCGAGAGGCGCCGCGGCCGCGATATCCTCATAGCCATGGATCACGGGCCCAACAGCAAGCACGCCTTCGATTGGGCCCTGGTTCACCTCGTTAGGATCGCCGACACCATTCATCTGATCCACGCCGTCTCCAGTAAGTGCAATTGGCTGGCTTCATTTGTATTTGTAAATGTAATATGTTGGTGTATGTTTGTGGTGGTTCAATTGTTTGTTTTGATTAGGTTTGAACAACGGCCTTGTGTACGAGGCCGCGCAGGGGCTTATGGAGAAGCTTTCGGTGGAGGCTTTTGAGGTCGCTATGGTATGGAAAAACAACTATACATTTTCCCTTTTCAGTTTCCAACTTCTCTTTCACAATTGCCTCTTCTTTCGCTAAAGAATACTCTACTAGAATGGAACTTAATGGGGCAATTTAAGTGTGAACATCATGCATGTGCCTTAGTTTGTTCAACTTTTGTGCATAGAAAATTTCAGAGTTCGGAAATTGTGCTAATAAATCATAGACCGTTAATGGCTTTACCCCGGCTTAGTTAGCATTGTTGGTGGATGGTGGGATTGGTCCCCGGATTAGCTCAATTAGTCGAGGTGCGCATAAACTGGCCTGGACACCTGAGATATCACGAAAATAAAATAAAATCTTGGACTGGTAGCTTTATTGACAATTCTATTGGTGAACTCATTGCAATGAGCTCTACTTGTTCAGATATGCTTTAGTTATGACTTTTGAGACCAAGTCCGTTATTTCCATTGGTTAGATTGAATTCATATTTTGTGTAAGAGTCAATTGATTTATGTTAGTTTTTTTTTATCAGCAAAATAAGGTTTCCATACCATTAAAAAATGATACAAAACAAGAACTCTATAGTGATACACCAGGGAGTATCATCACAAACGGTAGTACCACACCTATTAATACACCTCACCTCAGTTTTTTTTTAAAAAAAAACACCCAATGTTGGTAAGGCACCAACAAAAACACCCAAAAAAGTGCCCAACCCAAACAACTAAGAGGAAGAAGGCCAACCTAAGAAACAAACCCCTAACCTTAGTGAATTGCAACCCCAAAACCCGACCGCTGCCTACATGAACACCGCCGCCTCAACACCACTGAAGACAAAAGCCCAACCAAAAAACTCTGGCCACCACCGCAACCCTACACTGCCGTCCAAAGTCCCAGAGCAAACACGAACCGCCCCCATCTGCATATCCTAATTCGGCACGTATCCTACGATTACTTATTGGAAAAAAGTCGAACCTTATTTCAGAAAGTAGAATCCCAAATGCATGTGTCTTGGCTGTTTGATCTAATTATGGCATCTTTCAAACCATTTGATAGAAATTCAATCTTAATGTAGGGCTTGTATAGAAGAAAGAACCATACTTCGATTGTGTTTTGCCTGACTTTTTTACCCTTAACAAAGGGAACAAAAAGCCTTAACGTAATAGGCTCCAGTTGAGATACTTGAAATTTTGCATCTTAAATATATATATTTTTAAAAGTAAGCATAATTAGTTGGTGTTATTAGGTGTATCTACTTTTTAATTATATATTAATTATGATTAACGTTGTTGAAATATAAACTAAATTTAGTATTTTTGTACAAGAAAGTTAAGTCTAAACAAGTCTAATTGACAAAGATCCAATTGTCAAAACCCAAGATGGAAGATATTATTGAAGAAGATATAATATCTAGTTTTTAGAAACTCTAAAATATCTAACTCTTGAAACTCTAGAATATCCTTGCGAAACATCGAGAGTTTTTGTAAAAATTAGTCACATGTGTAATTACCTCAAAGTTTATCCTTTATGAAAATATTTTTGTACTAGAGCCTTCCATAGAGAAGTATATTTAGGGATAGGTAGTAGCCATTTTGTACCAAGCTAAAAAAAAGTTTGAGTAGTGTTAATGCAAATACTCTCCTTCCCCACTCTTGTTCTCCCTCTTTTAAAAATCTTATCTAACTAAACAATAGAAAACTCATACTCTTCCAATAAACGTATCTTAAGTAGTGTTCTAAATGGCGCTCGGCGCCTAGGCGCCGCCGAAAGATTCGGTTTTTTTTCCAAAATATTTGTAAAATATTTTTAAGGCAATCAAACTGTGCCAAGATGGCCACCTAGCTCCGCCAAGCCCGGCAACATGGCCGCCTAACTCCGCCAAATCTCCCTTAGCCACGTAGCCGCTAAGTTCCGCCAAATCTCTCTATCCGTTGAATGAGCCACCGAGGGTGAAATTATGGCGCCGAGCTGCCGCCATTTAGAACACTGATCTTAAGATGGGCGATACATATCTCGACACGACACTTGAATAGAGAGGAGAAAGAAATGGCTAGGGTAGATGCCACTTCTTCTACGCGCACAGTTTCTCAATTTCTCTCGCAGTCATTTTGGTTGCCACCTCCATGGCAGCGATGGGCTTCTTTCACTCCTTGTCAATTGGCCTCATCTTTTGTGCCATCTCAAATGCTATCTTACTAACTGCAGCAACAATTGCTTTTTCTTGTTGTAGTAGGTTTAGCGGCATTTCTAGATTGGTAGGAGTAATACTAATAATCCCTCAGAAAACAGCTAATGAAGTGAGCATAATTGGTTTTGACAAAGGAACCCACTCATTGATAATTGGTGCTCTGTTTCAAGGTTGCTGGATGTGTAGAAAACTTCTTAACAACTTTGCTCCTCATGGAAACTGCTAACGATAGCAACAATTTGTGTGTCTCATGTAGTGTCATAGTTTATAATTACGTTCGAGTCCTTGGTTTTATGACATTACATATTTGGTGTAGCGATATTAATACCATACAATGACAGTACATTTTTTAACCATATGATCTATATGGCATAACATTTTCAAAATCCCTTATTTTAAGGTGTCCCTCATTATAACATCCACCACAAAATGGTAGAACATGGAGCATGAAAAGTCATAACATTTTATGAATTGGGCACACTATAAGGTTGAGGTGCCCTAGCATTTCACAACAAATAGTTGTTGTCTCCAATAGTGGTGTTATATGTGTGTGAGAGAGAGAGAGAGAAGGGAGGAAGGGAGCAAAGGTTCTAATGTGTGTCACCTTGTTAGGGTGAGTCAAACAAGGAGAGAGAGAGTTGAAGAAAAGAAGGGAGAAAAAGTGAATAGGGACAACATGTATGCGTGTATTTGTATATTGTTTAGTGTTTACGCTTTTAACTTACACAAACACATATTTTTACTACACCGTTGGAACGCTTGTTCACCCGCTAATATGACACACAACTTTTGTAATATACCACGTGACAAAATTTTGTCCCACTGCTTCTGAATTCAAATGGCGTCACTTGTGACGAGATGTTGACTTGGGGTTGTGTAAGCTGAAGCAAGAACTTGCTCATGGTTAAGTCAGTCAATGACCAGGTATAGACAAATCCTGTGTTGAAGAACAATGCAGTCTAGGCATGAATTTTGTGTGGGCCAAAAAGAACACAGTTGCTTATGAGTTGAAGAAGTGTCTTCGACAATCGACATGGTTACAACTTACAATAACTAGCTCTTTTCCACTGTAAAAATTTGTTTCATTCAGTGGGGTTGGATTTATGTGTTTTCCTTGTAATTTTAGAGAACCATGTTTACTTCAATTGTGCGAATTTCCGCATGTGAGTTTTTATATGCATATATAGGTCTGATGTTTATGTCATGTCAAGTGAGAAGATAATATTTTGGGGAGAGTGTGTTGCTTAAGAGACTACTAAGTGCTTTCCTTGATACCAGATTGGTTGTTAAAAATACTTAAAATCCTTGCTTTTAAGGTTAAACACATATCTTTTTTGGCCCAGGGTTTGGGGTTTGATGGGGTATCATGAATCTTGAGACTCATACCCATCGGATGAGGTTTGGAGAAAGAAATGCAGACACAACTACTATTATTTATTATCTATCATTAGCTGTATTTTATTTTTGCTTGTGCAGGAAAGATTTCTCACACGAGATAAAATTACAGAAATGAACAAATCTCTTGTTTGGAGCTCCTAGCAAAACCATCGGCTCGCGGCCAACCATGTGTGACAAAAATATTTCTCCCCTTTCCCAATTCTTCAGATTGACATTCTTTTGTTTTAATGGCAGAATTTAATTGGTTACATTCAACTAGCAAAATAAATAAATCTTTGGTATACCAAGCCATATAATATGATAAGTATACAAGTCATGTGATGTGAAACATTCTGCGGTGACTATGGGCTTGTGCTAGTTCTATTGATTTACCTACTAGTTTTAACAAAATATGTCATGGACCGATTGTCAATTTCTATTGATATACGAAACCCTCCTTCCTGATCCCCAGTCCTCGACTAGACTGGAAGAACCACCCAGAGAGTTAAATATATATATGTGCAAGATATCATGACTTGGCTTTGTTCGTTTGGTAGTTTTGGGTATTTTAGTTTTGGCAGTGGGTGGAGAGAGAAATAGGGTAATGATTGGAGAGAAAAATAGGGTAATGATTACAAAACTAAACTAAAACTTTCTAAACTTAGAAACGAACAAGGCCTTATGATTGCCATTTGAATTCAGTGCGGAAAAAAAAAAGAACTCAGTTAGGCTTCAGGGTTGCAAATATTGACAAAACATGCGCCATGGTGAAAGAATCTTTAAAATAGCTATTCCGACTATCATAAAATCCAAACATTGTGTGTTCATTTTCTCCTGGGGATACATGGATATCTTAGTGGAATTTGTATAGAACAGATTGAATTGTCCTTACCAAGAGATGCGACTATTGATATTCCAACCAATGAATTTTTTGTTATCAAACCTTCAATGGGTTGATCTTTTCTGGCTTTTAATTAGTGAATTGTGATTGTACTACAATAGGTGAAGACATTGGCTCGCATAGTTGAAGGAGATGCAGGAAAGGCAATTTGCAAAGAAGCAGAAAGGTTAAAACCAGCAGCTGTAGTCATGGGTACCAGAGGTAGAAGCTTAATCCAAAGGTCTCTCTCTCTCTCTCCATGTGTGTGTGTGTGTATAGACGTAATAGTGTACAAAAATGTCTTATGCATGTTGCATGGTGTGTTTCTTTTCAGTGTACTGCAGGGAAGTGTCAGTGAGTATTGCTTCCACAACTGTAAAACAGCACCCATAATCATAGTTCCAGGAAAAGGTATTTTTGTCATAACTGCATGAATCCTTAGGTAATCCTATTAGTAATCTTTGGGAGCTCCAGAATTCTGAAACATGATACCTATATGCAACTGGCAGAAGTAGGAGAGGAGTCTGTGGTTTAGTCAATCTGACGAACGACAACAACAGATTCCACAACTACGCGGAACCTTGTTTCAATGTAAGTGAAGTAGCAGCTGTTGTGATGAAGACATGTTTGCTTCTGAATTATGTTAATCCTGTCTGTTAATTTTGCTACTCATACACATGAACTTTTGATAGACTTACTAACTCTTGCTCCATTAAGTTGTGTGCTGATGTATATTAAATGTGAGGAATCCAAAATACTGACAAGTAACATAATGAGTAAGTTTGAGTTATTAGCTTCTTGTCACTTGGCCTCATCTTTTGTGCCATCTCAAATGCTATCTTACTAGCTGCAGCCACAATTGTTTTTTCTTGCTGTAGTAGGTTCAGCGACATTTCTGGATTTGTAGGAATACTACTAATAATCCCTGAGAAAACAACTAATGAAGTGAGCATAATTGGTTTTGATAAAGGGACCCACTCATTGATAATTGGTGCTCTGTTTCAACTTTTTTAATTTTTGAAACAGCCCTTATTATGGTAGCTGTATACGTGGAAAGCTTCTTAACAACTTTGCTGCTCATGGAAACTGCCAATGATAGCAACAATCTGTGTGTCTCATGCAGTGCCGTAGTTTATAATTATGTTTGAGTCCTTCGTTTTATCCTTCACTCTGGTCAAGCATGTGTATGGAATCATAAGGATGGGAGAAAGGCTTTGGGCCTTTTGTATAGACCAGGAAGCTGCTTGTGTTGGCCCTGGCCTGAACTTTTCCATTGAAGGGGGGTTGGGAGAAGAGGGAGGTGTTTGGTTAGTCCAAAGAATATTATGAAGAATTATGGAGTTAAGGTACATCTATGTTTTTTTTTGGCAACCAAAGGAACTTGATTCTTTAGGTTGTTGCAGAGAAATTCACTAAGATTCTCCTGCCAAGTAAACGACAGGAACTTGAGTGCTAAGGAAAAGACATGTACCGGAGGGGGTGATATAACATTTGCTCCCAATAAATATCAGCTCAAGATCTATGTACAGCCATTCACCACATAGCCCAGGGAATCTTTTTGGGCTTGTAGACTATGTAAAAAAGTAAGGAAAATTCCATGCCAGAGAAAGTGGGCCTAAGAAAGGGAAAAGGCAAAAGGCAAAACCACCTCTCCCCATCCATTTGAGGCAGAGAGAATTACAGAGATCTTGCCTGCAGATGGGACAGGGTCCTACCCCTCTCACACTTAGTAAGGGCTTGAAAATGAAGGAAAAGTAAGGCTCCTTTGGTGGGGACTCTCCCATCCATAGCTGCAACCCAACACTGAAAAGACCTTTTCTTTAGCATTAAGACATGAATAGAAGAAAGATGGCTAATTATTCAGCAAGATAAGGTTTGAAGGTTGAGGGGGTTTGATGATTGCTCAACGGTTGGTGGCTTTGTTTAGAGGTCATGGCATGTATTCGCCCTAAGCAACCCAGGGGGTCACTCGTTGTCGTTGCTATTTTCTCTCCATCTACCCCCTTAACACAACAAATGCGTTGTTGTTTCTTCAATCAGATAAATAGTTGTTAGTGGTACGTTTTGGAAAGCTGTATTTAGGAAGTGTCTCTGTGAAAATGTGAGTAAGTTAATAGGTTGGGAGGGTATGTTAAATTCCATTAGTCTTGGTAGTGGGTGATATCAGTTGGTGCTAGGAAGCCTGTGAAATATAGCTAGTGAGAGAGGTTGCCCACACAACTTAACAGCTCCAACGGAGCATCCTTTCGCTCTCTAAAGTTTAAACTGACAAAACTAAAAGACACTAGTGCACGAAATTGTGTTCACTTAAAACGCTTTTCGTTATCTAACATACGTTGTAACCAAAATATTTAACTCTTCAATGGAGCTGTTGTAAGTACACTGGGAACACGGAACCGTTACATACCGATGCACTATGTACGGGATTGATGTGTTTGTCCTAGAGAAAGATTTGACTTTATTATTCCCTGTGTTCTTTCAGTCTAATTATGAGCGTCTTAATCATGCCCTTCTTTGTCCATTACGGCATTGCCAAACATTATCATCTTTTCCTTCTTCACGAAGACATCCTTGTGCTACTTGATGCTTTACCTTACAGTCATTTCAGTAATCGCTAATCTTTACTGGTTTTTCATCCAATCTAGTTTAATACCTGCGTTGATTACACAGTTGAGAATTCTGTTGCCATACCCATACACAATGGAGAAAGATGAGGTTCATAGGTATCTTCTCATTATCATAGTTATGGCTACAGCCTAAAAGTGCTAGTATACATACGACTCTACACGTTCTGTACTGGCGATAGAGGGGGAAAAAAAGAATCAGAATAGAAGGCTTTTGGATTACAATCATGCAATAAATCATATGATTTATATTGTGGTTCACATCTCCATCTTCAGATTGCTTGCTTCATTCGAACCTGCAAACAAATGAATCTTGTTTCCTTAGATTCAGCACTTAAGAGCAAACACAATGTGTTTTCATTTGGGTTAGAGAAGGTGTATATGATTGCATAAGAGTATACGGATGTAGAAAGCAATTAGATGCATACGTTCAGTATCCGACGTCTGTGACAATTTATTTCTTAATTTAACAGTGTGATCAAATGTTCACAATCGTCTGATTATGTGGGTTTTAGAATTTGATAATTATCATTTTCTTGATTATGAATGCCTACTTTTTAGTTTGGCTCCATCTAAGCCAAAATGCACCACTCCTTTGGTTGCTTTTTCTTGTTCGAAGAATGGCTTTTGGGATTTATAGTCATTGAAAGATCCTAAGGCTTTAGTCATCATTTTAGGTGGAAGACAGAGAAAAAGAAAGATACCTAATAACGAAATTTCTTGGTTATAACTCAAAGGTGATCATTTATTTCTGATAAAAACCACTACCATTTGTGGGGTTCTCTATTGTCCCTATCGTTATTTTGTAATTCCCACTTCACTTCTTTTTGTACCTTCTTCCTCTACAATTATCTGAAACAGGAGTATAAGGTTGACATTTAACTAGATTTTTTTGTTCAAACTACCTGTAAATTGCTGGGCTGAAAATGATGTTGATCTTCCTTGCAGAAACTCCATACTGTAAATGTTTTGCAAATTTCCATCCCAAGCTGTTGAGGTTTGGATTTGCTGTAATGCGAGAAAACTTTGGTCAGGAAAAATGTGCCTATCATATTGACGGAGATGCGAAAAACAATAAAAGTGGATGAAATTACATCGAAACAGGATGAATCGAGAAATGTTTCGGGTAGCGATAGAGGAGCGCTGGTAGTCTTTCGAAGTGCCATATCAGGAGTATTGATTCCCATTTCCAACCCAGTACATGAAGCTAGTTGTTGTAGTGGATTAAACTGGAGGTAGGCAGGATTAGTGATTTCTGATTGTACCCCAATTGGGAAATTGGATGTGCTTGCTGGAAAAACCTGTTGTGCGGAAGCAATATAGGTCAAATAACTGAAGAGTGAGTTCTTGATTTATGGATTGCTATATTCCTTGTTTGTGATGGATTCTTTACCTCTTTTGTGAAAAAGCTGTCAATGTTGAAGTCGAGTGATGGATTTACTGCAGCTAGTTTCATAGACAGGAACTGTTTCAGCAATAAGAAAAAACAGAGGAAGATTAGAAATTCAGTCTGCTATTGATGAAGAATACTTGGTAAACTTTTTAGCTGAGTGATAACTGATTAGGATTCTACCTCCACTTGTCGTTGAAGAGATTGGACATAGTTGATGATTTCATCAAGCATTCCGGCCTTTCCCGTGATTTTATTACATCCTGGTACTAAATCTTGTAGATATTTCATTCTCTCACTGATTTTCTCCCTCCTCACCTGCATAATTGCACATATATAAGTTTGGAGTTCTGGTATACCTATGTGTTCAAACGCAGATATAGAAGGAATAGGGAAGGCTTAAATTTCACACGTACTCTTTCAGCTAAGCTGTGGCTGTCAGTGGCTTGGCCGCGGCGCGCGCGAACGTGGATGTAATCGGGTTTTTGGACCTCGGAAACCTTTGAGTTGTCCTTTGAGGTATCTGCAGAAGTTTCTCTCTTAATGTTATTATCGTTGTTGGTGGTGTTCTTGCTGTTGTTGCTATATTCCTCTGTGATCTTGGACTCATCCTCTTCATTACATTCTTTGATCCTTTTCTCGTTAGGTTCCTCTTCTGCTACTGCCTGAATGTGTCAAAAATGTTACGGTCTGAACCTTTTCTTAGTTTCTTAAGCATGAATTTTGCTCTGGTAAACAAGTTTCCTTCAATTTGTTAGTATTCAAGTCTTGTAGACTATACTGGGATCATCGATTTGAGTACGACGACATGAAAATGACTGGCGAGTTTTCGTAACTACGGGAGTGTTCCATTAACTAAAATAAGTAATTAAAGGTGATATATTTTACAAGAGAATGATTTGTCTCATAAAGCGGAAAATAAGTACTACTAAAAAAACAACCTTAGCGGCTTATATTTAGTTTCATCACTTCATTGTGTTCTTATCTTTTGCTCTACCTCTAAAATTCCTCTGCAAATCACGATCCATACCGAGTCTTAGTTGAAGCAGAGCAATGAACTTAGAAAAATGCATTTTTACGCAACGACAATATATTAATTAAAATTACAGAGAATTGAAGCAACAATCCATATTTTCTTTGCTTATCAATAGATAGGAACAATTTGTAGCAGAAATTGGAACATTATTTTGGTAAGAACTCAGAAAAAGAAATCAAATGCTCAAAATCTACTGTAAAACAAAGCCAAACAAACCTTTAGACTCTGGTTCCTGTCAGCCTTCCTCTTCTTGAAGCTCTCCCTTCCCACTGCAGAACTCATCTTCTCAGGCAAAACGGACTCCCTCTGTGTCGTTTCAGTCACCGCCGCCTCCTCCATTTCCGCCGCCACTTCTTGTGGGCAGCTAAGAGTCCTTGATATTCCATAATTCAGCACAAACCCAGGCCCATTCACAAACCCACTAGACCCAAGACCCGAACCCTCCCCACCAAACTGACCAAATTCCTGCCACCTGTTATCCAAACCCGGATCCGCCTTCACTGCAAGACCCACCTCACTGTTGATCAAGTTGTGAAAATCCTGAGCGTGGTTTGGCATAGAGTACCCATTAAACTGATCGTTCCCCTCAAAGTAACAAGGTGGTTGATTGAGTAACTGTTCTTGTTGCCACTTGATCCGAACTCTCTGTCTCTCCAGCACACTCATGTCTGTAAAACTCCCGGCGACATTCCCCGGTGTGTTCATGCAGTGTAGCATCTCCGGCAACGCTCTGTTCATCACCAAGACAGATAGAAACAGACAGAGAAGGTAGAGAGAGAGAGAGAGAGAGAGGAAAAGGGGAACCAAGAAATGTGCTTTGCGGAAAGTAAAAGGGAGAGGGTGGGTACTGTGAGGATTAGGCAACTTTGTACGTTTTCATGCCTAACCCTCGCTCTCTCTCTCTCTCTCTCTCTCCAACCGAAACGTGTTATTGCTGTCTCTCTCACTAAGTACTACCTATATTCGTGAGTTTGCACACACCACTGTACGGTGTTTTATGTCTTTGTTTTCGCCAAGAGAAGATTGGTTGGCCGCTGTTTGTCTTGCGAAAAAGGGGAGGGTGGTGTGTGTAAGGCTAAAGAAGAGTGAGAGTGGGGTATAAATAGATGAGAAAAAGTAGAACCGGAGTCCTGACATTGGGTACCGGAATTTGACACTAGTAGCCGGAATAAATAAGAGAGAGTGTGTGGATAGATTGAAATTATTCATATAGTTTGGAAGCACCAGAACGTAATGCTTCGAACCACTTAACCACTAAATTTTTTTATAGGAATCATGACTAAATGTATAGACTCTACCTAAATTTGAGATTTTGAAATGATCTGAAGCATCACGTGGAGGTACTTCCGCGCTTCTGATCATATTGCACAAAAATTATTTCAGTAAGTTCATTATTTTTAAGATTAAAAATTATAAATAAGTATTCTTTCCATCCCAATTTTCTTGGCCCTTTTGGAAAAATGAGTTTTTATGGATAGAATGATGTGAAATATAGTTGGTATTGATTTTCTCAATTTGTCTCTACTTTATGTTTTGTCATGACAGGATGAAATGGTTACAAAAAAAAAGAGATAAAAGAATAATGTTGCACAATATTTTATGCTGACATTTTAAAATAAACATTCATTTTGAGACATCTATAAAAAAAAAAGAAAAAAAGACCAGTAATTTAGGATGGATAAAATATTTTTTTTAAATTTTTTTTAGCGAACACAACCTAATTAGTAATTACTCGTGGAGAGAGAGAGAGAGAGAGAGAGAGAGGGGGGGAGAGAGAGAGAGGACCAATGGGGCAGAGCGCCACA
The DNA here is from genome assembly GCA_019656275.1 of Rhododendron kiyosumense. Classification (NCBI taxonomy): domain Eukaryota; kingdom Viridiplantae; phylum Streptophyta; class Magnoliopsida; order Ericales; family Ericaceae; genus Rhododendron; species Rhododendron kiyosumense. Next base: position 13,614 of record BPLS01000472.1, on the reverse strand, counting down.
GAATTGTATCCATAACCAGAGGGGGGCCCATGGAGGGGGTGGGGCCCGTGCTAACATGACCGCCACGTGGGTGTGTCCTGAAACGGAAAAAAAACGGTGAGGGCGAGACAGGGAGAGGCCCAAAAACGGGGTTTTGGGCTGGTACGCGAGGATGGAAAGTGGGCCTCTGGTCCAGTTCTCCGCCGGGCCACGTGGGTTTGTGGGGCTTCTCTTACACGTGGCGGTTATGGAACCATTGCACCTGACATGTCAGGTTGCTGACGTGAGACGTGAGGGAGTCTCAGTAGGTTTTTCTTTTTTTTCAATTTTCAATATTCTAAAACCGAACACAAATACTTGCATAAATTTACTCAAGTCACCTGTGGGGTCTACACACATCGGAGAGATCACATGTGCTCCCACACATATTAGAGGTGTGTAGTACGTGGATTCCACATATGATGAAATGAATTTATATAAATATTTGTGTGCGGTTGTAGCAAGATTTGTTTTCTTTTTTTTCACGATGCAAAAGGTGTAACGGGGTTTGAGAGCTCGTGATTGGTACTGGTACGTTGGGGGAAGTTAGAGCCTAGAGGACCACCCACAGAAAATGCGTCCTCTCAAATGGCTAAAGCCATGCGAGATCCCCGTGCGTGACACCAAAACTTACTTGGACCGGGATGCTGCTGCCAAGTACCCCTTGCCAAGCAGGGTGTTGAGCGATATCTGACCGTTTATTTTAGCACAGACGGTTAGGATTGAATCTGAGTGTGTACAGATTCGAATCGTCCATTGTTCGATCAAGATTCTAGCCATCGATTTTCGAAATAAACGGCCGCTTGGCACCACTGTAATGTTGCGCCACATCTCATCTTGACTGATGTTGCGTCTTAGAGTTAACGATTAGATAAATTTTCCAACGATCCCAAGGTTTTGAATGTTTTTTTGCCTCTGTGAAATTCGAATATGCAATCTAATGTAAGACAATCACTTATTAAGTTTTTATATGTCTCTTGGTTCGTTTTGAGTCTCAAAATTCCGGCATGATTTTCAGTAAATTTTTTCTATCTCTTTCTACTTATTACTTTAAAAAACTTTTTTCAAAACCCAAATCGAGCGGGGAGGATCACCCTATTGAAAAATTCTTGAGATAGTACCACGCGCGTGGGGAGGGAGAGGAGAACGCATAAATTGATTACATAATCTGCAGAAGATTCTGCGTAAATTAAAGGACTCTGTCAGACCTTCTAAAAATAGGCTAAGCTTTCCACATGTATATTCGTCTTTCCTAATTAATTTCAAGTTCTTATTAGTTTGTTTATTCAAAAAATCTAGGAACATAATTTTAAAGACTACTCCGAAATGCAATTGTGTCCGAAATTGTTCGATGTGTCTGCGTCATGTGGATCCGACAATTCCTAATATTTTTGCGTTTTAAAGTTGTGCCTGTAACATTACTTGGTAGGGCGTATGATGCTAGCAACTCTCATTTGCATTAGGTGAACCATTCATTAATTCGTGTCCTTTTCAGAAAGAGTAGTGATTTTTACACTCTTTTTTTGTTCTTACACTTTTACTATATTTCATTATGTAAATTCGTAACATTGGTCTTTTTGTAATATTCATGATTTACACCTAAAAAAACAAATTTATATGGATTCACATGAATAAAAACAGAAAAAGAGTGCAACAGTTACCAAAATATTAGGACAACTGATTGTCCAAGGAAAAGTGTGAGAGAAATTTCTTCTCTTTTAAATTGTAAAACATATTATCCAACTAAATTTCTACTTTTTTCATGATGACTTGAGCTATCTGTGCTAGTTTACGGGCAGCTCGATTAAAAATTATGGCGATAATTTCCATAGTCCATTAAGAGAGAGCCCCAATTAAAAACTAAAGTCTCATATTGATTGAAATACAACTTGTAGTAGGCCGAACTTAACGACTTGGACCCCATGTCCAACAAGCACGACCGAGGTTAAAGCCGAGGGAGGCGGTTGTACCCATGCCCAGGTTCGGCGATAACCGGGGCCCAGGGAAGGATCCACACCAGGCCTTAGCCAACGAGAAAGTCCTTTGCTTCGGCTGTTGTCAAGATCACTAACCCCGTCGGTTCCTTCCCCCTTCGAGTCACCAGCCCTCAGGCTCAGTCGAGGGTGGGGCTCAGCCAACCGCATCACCCCGTGCGCTAAAGCTGTTATGCCGGAAGATAATGATGGGCGCACATAAGGGTGCCAGCTCACACAAAAAACGATTACTAGATCTCATCGGTGACATTACAATGGCATCAGCCGACCCGTGTAAGTCATATGCCCATATTTGGAGAACAAGCCAAGCAGATTCTATAAATACCAAAGCAGGACAGCCCTAAAGAGGTACATGCTCCTACACACTAATACCCTAGTCACTTGCTTTACTCTGTGCACATTCTTATCCTCTTGCCGAAGGGCCTTGCCGAACAACCCCGGTCACGTCTTAGTCGTGCGTTCACTGTACCTAGCAAGAAGGCTAGGCAACATTCGAACCAATTGAAAAGAAGTTTAGACCAAGGATCAACGGCCCACAGACAACTTTCTACTTAGAGCCCCAAACTTGTCCTTTAAAGAGGAGTGGTCACGAAAATAGACCGGTGTCCAGCTTTTTGGACCACAAAGTGTTAAATCTTTCGTACATTTGTTATCAAGGAGAAACAGGTAGCAACATAATCACAAATACCTTCATTTTCATTTTCGTATTATCCTTATCTTTTAGTCAAAATTTGCGGTAGAGCGTCATCTACAAAGATTTTCACAGTGCAATTTGACCTCAGAGTGAAAGAAACTTTCCACTTCCGTTTTCTGTTAGAGAGGAAAGAAGAGTCCATTTCATGAACTTAATAGTGAGCTCGAATCACCGACAATCTGGGATATTTTTTCCATTTTGTGTCCACATTTGCCTTGGATTTTGAGTATATTTAGTGGTCCTTTGTGATAAAATATCGTTGTCGAAGGTGTTTAGCCGTTGGAAGTGGACAAGTACGTTAAGTAAACGTAAGATCTTGAAATCTCGTTAATAAATGTCAGTACGCTTAAACGTACTACTAATTGTCATCACCTTAGCACGTGTTTGGATCGCGAATTTGACAAAAATGGGTAGAAGTAATGATCAGACGATAAAAATGAAATGAAAAACCAAGTTTGTCTCCTTATTTTCTCTATCATTTTGGCCATGGTGCAGTTTTATGCAGCCACTTGACATTCCAATCGGCACAGTGGAGTTTGCAGCAGTAGAGGGGCAGTGTGGGGGGTTACAGATATAGTTTGGATTGATGGAAACAGGTCCAGAGAGGATGAAGGCTACTTCCATTATCCCTCCAAATGGGCCATTCAACTTCCCCATCTCTCTCTACTTTATTACTCGTAAGCCTTTCTCTCTCTCTCTCTCTCTCTCTCTGAATTGTGTTCACTCACTCATGACATGACCTTATATTAAAAACTAAAGGCAAATGGGACCTGCTTATCTCCAGCTTTTTTCTTCAATCACTTTCCATTTGCCACTAGTTTTATGTGTATTGCTTTTCTCCTTGCAAAGTTCTTTCCATATTTGTATTTTTGTTGAACTAGAGCTCTGTTCAATGTATTTTCGTCTGCATGTTGCTGCTGCTGTTGCTGGGTGCACCATTTGCACAATGATCAGTGGTGCTGTTTTTCTTTAAGATAAGCTCAAAGGAATTCCATCTTTGTATTTAAAAATTGTGGGTTTCCTATTAGTCTCTGCGGTGAGCGAACTTATGAGGCTTTGTGGTGTTTTTGGTATCGTGTTAGTTAGATCTATCGATATCAAGGGACTCGGGGTGCCGGGTGAGTGTATTTGCCCGATTCATTTGATTCTATCGTCAAGGATATGGGAATGAGACGAAAGTATTCAAAACTTTCATCTTCACGAACACACTATATACAGCTCTATTCAAGTGTCGAGTGTCCAACACAACTACTTCGCAAACATAAGGCCGTTCGTCAAACAAAAACTTAGACTTTACCGAAAGAATGATTCCATATTCATTTGAATGATTCCATTCAAGAACAACAAAAATCCAAAATCTTGGACTTGACATTGGAAAGGTTCTGAGGGATGGTCAATTATATATAATTGGAAATACCGTCCAGTGATTGGGCTGTGCAGATTTCTATGCTGCAGGTTCATGACTAATTTATTTCTGATATTTTTGTACCAATTTATTAAATAATCGATATCCCTTACCTAGTCATTGATATTGTTAGTTTATTTGAAATCCTCTTTATCTTATCTTTGGTGGGAAAGTATGGAAACTGTGTTGGAAATGGATAACAGATATGGGAGTGTGAGGAGGTAATGAAATGTGGCCGCAGATCCGAGGTAATTGCAAATCGGCCTAGTTCTCTTCTCACAATACCCCTAGGCCCCTTTCTCTCCATATTAAGAGAGAGTGAGAAGCTTAGTCACACACGAGCGAAAGCGGGCGTTCGAGCGTGAAAGTGACTTTCAAAAATATCCTAACTACTATGATTGAGAGAGAAAGCGAAGGGTCTTATTGAAAGTTTTTGTAGACTTAGGTGAGAAGTGGTGACGATGGATAACGGATCGGTTTGGTTGGTTTTTGTAATTACTTACATCTGAACTATAACTAAATTATGTTAAGTGTGCTATAACTAAATTATGTTAAATTTACACGAATACTTACCGGAGAGGAAATAAGGAGAGGAAACAAGATGAATGAAATTGCAACCCCTTGGTACATATATCTATATACATGTATGGGTATTATTCGGATCGGTTATTGGTTCTTCAAGTTCAGAGGTACTTTTTTACGCCAAACCCAAACCGGAATTGGCCCTTTATTTCAATTTTCAAGTAACAAACCGCCCCACTTAGAGGAAATATTGTTCGGAGCAACTGCCCGGTGAAGGTAGATCGGTTCGGGTAGCCATCGGTTTTGGGTGCAATTGCCAATCACTAGAGAGAAGAGGTGGAGGGGGAGACTGTTATGGTGCAGCTGCTAACTGGGGAGTAGTTATTCTTTTGGAAATAAATGAGAGTATGTGCTTCTTTATCATCTTAGCCCACACCTCTCTGCAGCTGATGGCAGGGGAGTTTTTTTTTTTTAAATTTTCTTTTCCAATAAAAATAGTTATATCTGGATATAGTTATTTTTAGTTCTCACGAGGTTTTCAGTGGAAGAATTTTGTTCACGTGCTTGCTTGGATGAGTTCTTGTGATGGTTGCACCGTCTGTAGAGAAAATAAAGTGTTTTTTCATCAGTTAATTAGTGATTTGCATAAATCAAGGTTTTAACTAATCACTTAGCCGTAAAGAATTACTCATGGCTGCAAATAATTACTCTTGATCGCAAAAAATTACACATGGCTGCATCAAATTATACTTGAATTACACATGGCCGCAAATAATTACTCTTGGCCGTATCAAATTACACTTGGCCGCGAAGAATTACTCTTGGCCGTATCGAATTACACTTGGCCGCACAGAATTACCCTTGGCCGCAAAGAAGAATTGCTCTCGGCCACATCAAATTACACTTGGTCGCATAGAATTACTTTTGGCCGCATCGAATTACACTTGGCCGCACAGAGTTACTCTTGACCGCAATTAATTACACTTGGCCGCATTGAATTACACTTGGCCGCACAGAATTACTCTTGATGTGCGGCTAAGTGTAATTCGATGCGGTCAGAAGTAACTCTTCATGGCTAAGTGTAATTTGATGCGGTCATGAGTAATTATTAGCGGCCATAAGTAATTCTGTGGCCAAGAGTAATTCTTCGCAACCAAGAGTAATTCTTTGCGGTCATGAGTGGTTACGAAGAATTACTCATGGCTGCAAATAATTACTCCTACATAATTACTCCTGGTCGCGAGACTAAAATGTAAAATTTACGTATTGACCCGTATCTATCAAATTTTTTGTTTCGATACCGCTATACTAATTGCCAATAGCAGGACGTAGTTAGGATTTATCGATCATGACGTCAATTACTTAAAGATCTCTAGTTTTTTTTTTGGCCACAATTTGGCAATATTTATCGGATTTGATGTACTCCGTAGAAAATAACACTAAAATTATATTTTCTCTAGCAAGTTTTTTCCAACTGAGGGAGGTCAAGTAACCCAATTTATCGATGCATAGTTCCACCAATAGATTTGTCGATATTGTCTGATATCAACTCTCTTATGAGCTGTATCATCGATATCAATAGGTATCTTGGTATGTCAATTTAAAACACTTGCAAAGATTTATCTGGTGGGGAAACAAATCCAATAATATGTCTACCAACTTTGAAGATTTGGAATCTTATCATTCGAATTGGTGGTGTTCAAGTTATCCAGTAGAGATTATTATGACTTTCAAAAACTTTTGTTTTGAAAACAAGCATTTTGAAAGCAGGAAGGTCTACGCCCACCGCTAAACTTTTACCGTTTCCCCATCGCTCTTAATTCACCGTCCAACAGTTTTCTCGACGGTCCGGATTTTAAAATACTCTTTTAGGAATTCGGACCGTTGATTGCTGAGATGGACAGTGAGCGGTGAAACAGAGCGGCGGGCGTAGCACCGCTGTTTTGAAAGCAAGAAAACACGACCGGATAAAAAATGTTGTGGAGTTTTGAACTTTTTTCGTTCGTCCTATATATGTATGCATTTATGTGAATGTAAACAAGATTTGAATTGGACTTATGAAAAAAAAAAAAAAAAAAAAACAAGATTTGAATTGCAGGTTCCAATTTCCAATAGCCTGACGTTTGATGAAACCACCACAAAAACCTCTTTCTTTCTGAGAAGCCATCAGCCATGTTACTTGGCCATGGCATGCACCTTGTAGTATTTAAGACTAACATTTGAATGGTTTCCAATATACTATGTCATTACCCAATTAAGGTATACAATATCCATAAGACTATACCAACCCCTGTTTGGTCAAATGCAGACCATCATTCTCAATCGATACCCTCCTGGTCAAAGGCAAACCATCAACGCTAGGGTTAGAAAATTCATAAGAAATTACTTTCTTGCGGATTGATTACAAGAATCGAACAATAGTAAATTGTGTGGGGCACAAATCCACCAACAAACTGGGCTAACCCTTGGGGCTGTTTGAGTGGAAGTATGTGAGCAAATAAGAGACTTACATTCTGAGTTCACATATTGGACTCCCACTGACCATCGAATTAGTCGAGGTACGGGAGAGCTAAGTTGGTCCTTCGGACCTTGCACAAATCCACCAATCAACTAGGCTAATCCTTGGGGCTGTTTAGGTGGAAGTATGTGAGCAAATAAGAGACTTACATTCTGAGTTCACATATTGGACTCCCACTGACCATCGCATTAGTCAAGGTACGGGTGAGCTAAGTCGGTTCTTCGGACCTTGGTTACCGGAAAAAAGAGAGTAGAAGGAGGTGGCTTGTCAGCAGTCCCCTCTAGGGGGGATTGCACCGAACCCTTTGAATTTTTAAAGTACAAACATGGTTCATTTTAATGATTGAAATCGTTCATTTTGTTTGAAAAAGTTAGTCGCATCGAAAGTCATAAAAATCAGATGCTGATGGAGTACCTGTTTGTTGCCCATAGAACCTTTTGCGAAGGAAGCCCCTTTGAATTTGGTCGGATGGATGGGCCAAGCAGCGGGCCCTGCCGCCCATTGAATGTTTTTTAGAGAGCCCACCAGGCCCAGCTCTTTTCCTTGACGAATACTGATCAAAAAGTGATTGAAAGCAACTATTCAACCCCAGACCAAAAAGACAGATAAAAACCTTTGATGGTAATTAAGTTCCAACAACTTCTAGGTTTATTAATTATTGATAATTGACAAGAAATAAGGAAAGAACAAAAGAAAATGCATAAAGATTTGCTGATCTTTGATTTTTTTTTCTTTTCCATTTTCTAAAATACGAAGAAAACAAATGTTTTACTCTGTATCTAATTACTAAATGTTGTATTGTCGCGATCTCCATGGCCTTCACGCTTTAATGGGATATATGATGGAGTCAATTTTATTTCATGTTATATTGAGAATTACAGCTTAAAGTTGCATCCTTTCTCCTCTAAACCTGTCTGGCTTTACGGCGTCTTCTCTTCGAGTTGAGTTTTGTTCACCCTCCACTTAAGAGGGAAATGGTAAGTATGACATCATTTTGGGGTGAGATCTACACCATTTCAACCAATAAAAAAAAGGATAATGATCACCCTCTTTTAAGGAGGGTGAACAAAATTGCACTCTCTTCAAAACCATTTTTTTCCATCGGGGAATATTATGCCACTCATTCACTTTTTAATAAAGGTCATAGCTGTTTCTCATATATGCATTGGCATATAATCTTGGTTTGATATCTCTCTCTCTCTCTCTCTCTCTCTCTAGAACTACTGTTTGGCATGAAGGATTGAACAGTATGAGGATAAGGAAGTGGTGGAATGAGCTAAAGGATGATTGCTAACATTAAGAGGGGGCATAGGCATTTCAATTCCGAAGCACCTAAAAAAAAAAAAAGTAAATGCAGCAGACGCCTTGGTTGATTTGATTCCATGCTGTAGGGACATTTTTATATTTCATGCTTGAACATGTTTTTGTGAGTGTAAAACTAACACATTAATTGAGTCGTAACATTTCTAACAGTCCAAGCCTAATCAAATTTTTATTTTTGTTGTATAAAACATAAGTTTTCGTGAATTTCATATGGATAACCCTTTCGAAATTACGCGGCCGTTTCTGAAATCATCCTCCAAAATGGTGGATATTTCCGATTTGAAGTTAAAAACTGCAAAACCACATAGACCAATGTTGAAAAATATATTTTGTTAGCATCACAAAGAAAAAATGCCCTTTCAGGTGCTTCAACCAGATACAAGGCGTTGGCATAGTAGTCAAGGCCTCTTAGACAATTAGAAGTTTGCTTGTTCCTAATATCCTCTTATTTGCTATCAATGATCCTTTGGGGTCAGTCCATACAAAACTTTACTCTGGCTTTGATTGAGACTCCTGCAAGTGGACATTAGAATTAGTCCTCCATGATTAATCGAGGTGTGTAAGTTGATCCGAACACTTGAATTATTAAAAAAACAAACCAAATACAGCAAGAAGGGGAAATGACATTTAATGGGTAAACACAAGTTGCAACACAATTGTCACTCTGTAGTTGGTTTTCAAAGAAATTGTGAGCTGGGAAATTATATAAAACAAGGGCTAATGGGTGGTAGAGACACCAGCACATGAGGTTTTGGGGGTATCCATTAAGCACAAAGACATGAATGATCTCAGAGTTATCTAGTCACAAAATATAAACTATTGTAAAGGCTTGTTTGGGAAGATGTATTATATATAAGGGTAGAAAAGATTTATGTATAGCCATATGGGTGTGTTTCAATTCTTCTGGCCAAGAGGGCTACAAAATGTCTATTTTCAAATTTCTGTGGCCCAACTCGATCTTACATTGTGTCTCAATCCAATTATTGATATTTTTATATACCTACCCATGATTGATAGGCCTAACTTGCCCATTCTTAATTTGTTTGCAATCTATAGCTAGCCATAAGGTTTCCAATCGGCTTAGAGTAGGTGCAGCTGTTTCATGGGCATTTCGGTCATTTTTTCGAGCATTTGTGAATTGGGGGATGGTGTTGTGCAGTGGTATGCACAGCACCGTGCTGCACACCTCCAAGCCGTCAGATCGTGCATCCGATGGCTCAAATCTCATCTAGGCAATGAACTGCTCTCGATCGTTGGTTACCGAGATGAGATCTGAGCCGTCGGATGTACGATTCGACAACTTGACGGTACGCAGCATGATGCTGTGCCAGCGGTGCTAGAGGCACAGCAAAAGCTGTACATACAGCTTTGCACAGATCCATTTTGGACCCGATTCGGGTCCCAAAATAATGATCGGACCCGCCCATTTTGTTCAAAATTTATTTTTTAGTGTCCCTGTAAAAAATCATCTCAATTTCTGAAGCAAAGTTGGATGATTCGTAAACATCCTTACCGATATCAGATTGAGATGATTTTTTACAGAGACACTAAAAAATAAATTTTGAACAAAATGAGCGGGTCCGATCATCATTGTGGGACCTAAATCGGGTCCAAAAATAGATCTGTGCAAAGCTGTATATACAGCTTTTGCTGTTCTCATATCATTTCTGGTGCTGTGCACCTTATTGCACAACACCAACCCAAACTCTATGCTAGCATGAGGCATTGAAGCCAAACGGCCAAGCTCAAGTCATGTCTTGCCTTGTATAGCTCTAATCGTTGCTTTGATGATTCGTGATAACTTGACGGATCGCACGGCCTTCGTGCCGGTGGCACATCTTTCAAATTTCTTTGAAAAAATAATTATTATCATGAAGTGTAGAGCCTGATAGTACTTTATATCGAATCATGTAAGGGGTGTTCCACTGGTGAAAAAGTTAACTTTTTTTTAAACGGATGTAATTTCAAACTTAAATATAATGAAAATGAAAATGAAAAATATTTTTTCAATTTTTTTTGCACCATTTAAAAGATTTTAATGAGATCTATCAAACAAAATCCATATTGATAGGAAAATTATTTACGGAAACACATGATTTTTGAATTTGAAATTGTATTCTTTTTCAAAAAGTTCTTTTTCTACAAAACCGGAACACCCCCTTTCAGAGCATTTTATGAACGGTTCTCATTTTTTTGACAATACCTACAGATTGTAGTGATTAGGCTACGTAAAAATAGAGTACTCTTTCAATGAATTATATCACATATAACAGGTTTATGGCTTAATTTGGTTGGATTTGTTAATAATATTGAGTTGATCGGGTTGAGTCAAAAAAAAAAAGGTTTATGGCTTACTTGACTACTCTCTCTCGAGAAATTTTTCAGTGCCGAGTGTATACCACGTAATGTCTGCTTGGTGCATCTAGGCCGTCCATTTCGATTTTAGACGGCTCAAATTTGGAGAGAGAAAAAGAGAGAGAAGAGTGTTTCAAACTGGACCGTCCAATACACTTTTGGATGGCCCGGATGTGCCTGCTTGAGCACCATGTCAGCCGAGTGACTTGGTACCCACCCGACACTGAAAAATTTCTCTTCTCTTGGACCCTCAGTACGAACTTTCTTCTTCTGACGGAGAATTTGTGGTGCTTTTGATTAGAGAAAACTAACCTAGGAATCTAACAAGACATATGGGTGATTGCGAAAATGATATATGTACCGACCTTGTGTAGGGAAAATGTACCGACCGGCCGCGCCGGGCCGTCTCCGGCCACCGGACGGCCGATCCGAGCCGTCCAAAAATTCTAAAAAAAAAAACCGAGGGGCCCACCGCGGGAATCAACGGCATCCGATGTGTGTATGGTGCTTGATCTAAACACCCATTTTTGTGTATGTATACATACACACATCGGATGCCGTTGATTCCCGCGGTGAGCCCCTCGGTTTTTTTTTTTAGAATTTTTGGACGGCTCGGATCGGCCGTCCGGTGGCCGGAGACGGCCCGGCGCGGCCGATCGGTACGTTTTCTCTACAATTCCGGTCGGTACACATAGCATTACTCGGGTGATTAAGACACCAACAAGTCTACGTACACTCTTATCTGCTACTTCCTGACCACTCCTCTCATAAATGTGTTTGATCCATGCCATAATTAAATGTGTGAGATCGGCACATATGAGAGAGAAGTAGTCGGTAGGAGTGTACATAATCATTCTTAAGATTGTTTTGAGATTTAGGATGCTTTTATCTAATTATTAGCTCTTTGAAGAATCTTGTGGAGTTGCAATTATATTCAAGACCGGTGACTCCAGTCAATACAAAATGATGCTATACACCTGGGCTCAGTTCTTTGTACCATTTATTAATGATTATGCTTTTAACAGCCTAACCTACTGAATTGTCAATAAGGCAAGAAGAATATAAAAAAATACGGCTTCTAATGCACTTTTACAATTTTTCAAGGCACTATAACATATTTGTGTTTTTCTATTTTATTGAAAGCCCATTGGGTTGTTACTTGCACTTTCCTTTATTAGTATCTAATGTCGAAGGAAATGTTCTATTTTTAGTACATGTGGAAATTTTAGGCATGCCGCATTAACATAACTGGTCGAACACACACTAAGAAGTTAGTAGGCTATGATATTTTCTTCTTTTTTTTTGAACGCGAATAGACACGACACGATACCAAGAATACGAAGGCTTCGTTCTAAAATACCTTCTTAAAAAATACTCCTTCCGTCCATTTTTAAGTGTCTCATTTTGTAACTCCAACTTATTAAAAAAACATCATTATTACATCTTTTTCCTCTACTTTTCCTATTTATCTTTTATAGAAATATCATCATTACACTTTTACTCACTAACTTTTCAAAATAGAATATACTATTAGGGACAAAATAGAAAATGTATCAACTTTTTTTCACTAATTTTACAAAAATGGATATTTATTAAGAGACAGCACAAAATGGAATACTGGACTTTCAAAATGGGACTGAGGGAGTAAGTACTTATTTTACATTTTTAAACTAAAAAATAATGAAAATGAAAAATAATTTTTTGATTTTTTTTGCACTATATAAAAGATCTCAATAAGATCTATTAAACAAAATTTATATTGATAGAAAAATTATTTACGTAAATACATAATTTTTAAACTTGAAATTGTCTTCTTAGAAAATAAGTACTTATTTTTCTCTCGGTAACGGAGTCTAAATAGTTTGTGCTCGAGAGATCCACCCCCACATGGGAGAATAATGTAGGAATGACATTTTTCATAATTTGAATATGAGCTTCCCCAATTTTTCAAGATCTTAATGATGTTTGGTTGGGCCTTACCAAAAGTCGAACAATAATTTTGAGAGGACCAGCTGTACTAGTGTACTGTATATGATCATTATTTTAGGACCTGTTTGGCTTTTGAGTGAGACAGATCTGTTTCGCTTTAATGTCCCTTGGGGCAACCAAATTTGTACAGATGAAATAGACATCTGGAAATGGTTTCTCATGCATAATGATTTAATTTCTGAGGGCAGCTTTAAAGAAATTGGCAGTAGGGCCAAAAAAATGGGACCAAATTTATGGGTGTCAAAGGTGATAAAGATTTCATAGGCTGCATATGGAAATTGAAGTTTTTTGTTTGTCTTTGTTCGATTGGGTCTCGGGTAGTTGTGAAGATTAAGTAATTTTCATTTTCATTTCCCCTCGCCCTTTTAATCTTTATAATTTTTAAATTCGAAGATTAATAAAAAAAAAATGCTGATAAAAAAAAATTTAGAAATTGTAGTGAAAGATGAAATGGAGGTTATTTTCCAGCTTTAGGCTCCGTTTGTTTTGACGTAAAATATTTTACAACAACAAATATTTTACATGTAAAATAATTTTTGAACTTCTATTTGTTGGTGTTTGGTACATTCTTAAAAATAGTGCTTTGAACTTTTGTAAACAAACATTCCCTTACAGCCAAGGTGATTGGTTTTGGAAGAATAAATGTGAAATGTTAGCAATTGGGTTTTGTTGGATGTGGAGATCATGTCTCCGCAACAAATTTGGATACAAAATCCTTTATACCGACATACATATACTACAATACATAGGAGAGAGAGAGAGAGAGAGAGAGAGAGAGAGAGAGAGAGAGAGAGAG
>BPLS01000471.1:193248-211086 GCA_019656275.1 Rhododendron kiyosumense | reverse complement strand
ATTAAGTGTTTGACTTCACCTTTTATGATTAAATTGCACTACTTGCAAAAATGCAACATAGAGATTGTAGAAATACGTACATGTGTGGATTCTGTTTTTTCAAGCAAAGGTAATTTACAGAGGGGGTAAGGACTAGTCAAGACCTTCAAATTTCAGGAAAATGGTTCTGAAAAATCAGAATTGATGGAAGTAAACATAAAATCTGATCAGGAGGCCCCGGGGGCCGGGATGGGCAATACAGGGCCTGAAGATTCCTTGTCTTTGTCTTGATGGATAAGAACAAAGGATAAAGAGGGAGTAGATAGATATAGGTTGTCAGTAGTCTAGGAGGGGGTTCCAACGTCACCATCTTCACTAGTACGTACTGTTTGTGTTAATGATTCTTATATAATGTTTTTTTTTTGGGTCGAGGGTCTAAGATGTTCAGTTCAACTTATGCATATATACTAGTTTGACTAATCTCCTTTTCGGTGCAATAAAAAACACAAACCATTCATGTTGGAGGCAGAGGATTCACAAGATTTTTTTTTTCTTTTCTGATCTTAAAAATAGAATTCTGATCAATTCTGTGGCGGGGCAAATCTCTGCCCATGTCACCGAATGATCATTTGATGGTAATTACGAGGAGAATCACCCGAAATGGTGCGTCAAGGTTGTTGTAACGCATTGGGCGCGCGCAGTGAATGGGTTACAACTGTCTTCACGTAGTTGTAACAGTATTGAGCATTTCCACTGTCATCGTTCTACCTACTCTCCCAAAACTCACAATTAAATATGGACGGTTGGTTTCTTTTCATGGGTATTTTCATGCTTCAAGCGTTATGTATTGATTGTGAATCTAGACCAATCGTTTCTTTTCATAGTTTGAGTGTCATGTATTGAATTTGAACCGTTGGTTTCTTTTCATGGGTATTTTCATGCTTCAAGTGTTATGTATTGATTGTAAATCTAGACCAATCGTTTCTTTTCATAATTTGAGTGTCATGTATTGAATTTGGACTGTTGGTTTCTTTTCATGGGCATTTTATGGTCCGAGTGTCGTGCATGTATTGTATTACTCCTCTTGGGAAAAAGGTTCAGTTTTGACATTGGATGACCTATTTTTCTAAAATAGATTGACATTTTTTTTTAAAGTTTTTCAATAGTAATTTTTTTGGCTTTATGTTTTCTTACTGAAATTAAGTGTTAAAAATTATTAACACGAAGAAGACAAATTTGAGTCTTTTTTTTGTCTTTTTTTTTAAAAAATTTTTAGTCTGCAATTTAATTTGTATGTTTTGATTTTTTTCGTCGGAGACAACTGTCTATTTTACTGTAAGAGCTATCTGAATTTTTTTAAATATAAAATTGGTGTGCAAATAATTAATGACATGGCAATAATGTTGCAATTATAAATCTTGAGTGCTTTGTTTAAAAAGAAGTCTACAAACACAACTTCAGTCCACATACATCGAACGACTACGAACACAATTGCATCCAAAATTTTGAATGGTGGTGTTTGTAGCATCAAACTTATTCTGCATAGTAGTTCGCTGGTGTGCAAATAATTAATAACGTGGCAATAATAATGTTGCAATATAAACCTCGAGTGTTTTTTTTTCAAAAAAAGTCTACAAACACAACTTCAGTCCGCATGCATCGAACGACTACGAATGCAATTGCATCCGAAGTTGTATTTTCAGATTGTGTTTGTAGCATCTATACATACTTATTTTGAATAGAAAATTGATTTTCGCGCTCCATTTTTATACTCAAGGTGCTCCACTTTGTGTATAAAATTTCACGTTAAAAGTAAAACATATGCGTACAAAGTGAAACGCGAAAATGAGCGTCGTTCTGCATATAGTTCGCCTGACATTGTTGTGCAATTTCATATGTAAAGCATACATATATAACTCACTTTCTCTGCATCTATACCGTGAGTAGTGCATCAGTGCATGCCAACTTTGAGGAGATTTGCCTGAAAAAAAAACACGTGGGTTTGCATGCAAAAGCAAAGGAATCTACAGTACATACTTGTGGGCCTTTGCCGCCTTTCTAGCTGGCATGGTCTCCCGGTACCTCATAACCGAGGCAGGATCCTTTGTGCCCAGAATTTCGGATAAAATTTTGGTTAGGATCCTGGACTAATTCTGCTTCTAAACATTTTGGTCCAGTTGTGATCATTTGTAGGCCTTTTTCGAGTCCATAACAATTATCTGAACGGGACTAATTGAAAGCAAAATTGAATTCTCTCTCGAAAACCACTATGCCTCTGTGCTAATGGGATTTTCGGTCGTTGAATTTAAAACATAAAAAAAATTATCATATCATCCAACGGCCGAAAAATCCTTTGACACAAAGGCACAAAACTTTTGGGTCAGAGGAGATCGGACGCCCTCTTATTACTCCAATTATTTGCCCATGCTTCTCTTTTCTTTTCTTTTTTGGGTATTAGAAATGTACATTTAAAGGGGGGAAAAAATGTAGTACTATATTGGGAGAAAGTGAACTTCAAAGAAACCATCATGATCACCATCATATTCTTTTTGGGTTTGATTTGAATTTTTTTTGGGAAATGATATTGGCACTCCAAAAATTGATGCAGGCACTCCAAAATCAGTGTAACTCCAAAGTCACTTTCCTTTGTTTTTTGGAGTGCCAGCATCAATTTTTAGAGTGCCAATATCATTTCCCTTTTTTTTTCTTGCATCCGTAATTCCTTGAATTCTTCTTGTGCTTATATTTGGTAGTTGTCCTTTTTTACATCTACCAGAACTTGCAAATATATAGCAGCAAAATTCCATACTATTCCAAAACATTTTACATATCCTGTTTTTTGAGGCTAAATTCTAAAATATTTTTCGTTCCCATTTTGTTAAACAGGGAATACCGGATTTATCAGAATACGGCGAGGTATACGAACTAGGGTTCGGACTAGGACCAGATCAACCCCCAACAAGTGCCCTAATCAAGAAAGAATTCCAACGCAAAATCATCTACCAATTGAGCCCTCAAGAGGTACTAATCCCTAATTCCTTCAATCATTTTAACCTCGGAATAATGTTGGGATATTGGCCTGGTGGTCAATGACAATGTTTGATATACAGGAATTTAGTATATTTTCTAAGGTTCCAAGTTCGAAACATCTCAGTGCTATCAATTTCTATGGGACTGATCATCACGAGATTTATTCATGTTTTTATTGGGTTTTCGCAACTGGACATAACTGGTCCGGACACTGAGTTACCAAAACAAATTCCCTCCAATCAATTGACCTAAATTTTTTCAATTTTCCCCATGTTTTTTTTACTAATGGCTCTCGATTGCCACAGGATTCAACTTTGGCCGCAATGCTTCTGAGACCAGGCCCAATAAAAGCGCTGGTCTCTGCTCGATTCGAAGAGGGAATGATCGATTGCGATGAGGTCCCACGTGTTTACATCAGAACGACGCAGGATCGGGTGGTGAAGCCGGAGCAGCAAGAGGAGATGGTAAAGCGATGGCCGCCGGCGGAGGTGTACGTTTTGGAGAGTGACCACAGCCCGTTTTTCTCCACGCCGTTTCTGCTCTTCGGATTGCTTGTTAAGGCAGCTGCTTCCGTCGGTATTTATTAGTTGATTGAAATTTGAAAATTGAAAATAATACTACCCCATTATTATTCAGAGTCAATTGTAGTAATTGGTTTTCTTTGTGATTCTGTGAACAAGAAGTTGCCTGGAGTCTTGGACTACACTAGTTATATATATATTCATTATGTAGAGTTAGTATTCATTTTCTTTTTTTTAATCCGAAAAAATGCCTCAAAGGCCTCGAAGGCTTTTATTGAAACAGAAAACTGCCCAAAGGTTGAACAAGAATCGAGTCCAGAGCCTCAGGTGGGGTAGAAATCTAACAAACGGGTTATTCATGGGAACCGGATTGAAATCTCTTGAGTACAGAAAACCAAACCCTTAACGGGCAACAAACAATCCATGCAGGGACCAACAAACATATTCAATGTTATAAATTGAAGTTTAAAAAAGCTTAGAAAAAGATAAACACCTCTCAGTTTTGTGGCAGATTTTAGATATATGAGTGTGTTTCACTAACTAGAATAAGTAATTATTTTTTAAATTAAAAGTGGCGTATTATAAAAAAAAAATGACCTTACAAGTGAAAAATAAGTAATAAAAAAATAAAAACCTTAGGAAACGTGGCCTATTGTTTGGGTGTTTATTTTCTCTCCTGCGAACACAACTCAACTAATACCCAAACCTCGGTTGAGTTTTCCCAGTGCGAGAATCATTTATATCTTGATGATAACAGAGCGGAGAATATGCTCAAATGTAATTGCCGAAAAATACGAATACAATACGAATTTAAACGCTTGCTCTTACATCATCAGGCCCATTAGCTCAGTTGGTTAGAGCGTCGTGCTAATAACGCGAAGGTCGCAGGTTCGAGACCTGCATGGGCCAATTCTGATTTTTCTCTTCAGAAGCTTTTGCTAACTCGGACCTTCCCCTCTGCTTCAGGAGGAGTTGAGAATCTCTCGAGTCTCAGCTTCTTATGGTCTTTTGGGTCACAAGAAAATTGGAAGAAAATAGCGCAGGAAGACTTTCTGATTTGTCATCGGAACCGAACTTGCCCAACAAAATTCTTCTATTTTCACAAGCACAAGAAGAACCCCAAGGTAGAACCAGCGAAAGCAAGTAATCAGGGGCTCGATATAGCTGCCTACTTCTTGGACCAACCCTCTTAAATAGAGTCTGAGCAGGTATTTTTAGTAGTAATGGGGAGCCTATCATCATGTTGGTCCGTCCTAGCTTGGATGATATCGAAAATCGATTGTTGGACGCAGAACAACACATTTTTTACCTCACGCCCGCTTATTAAATGGTTTTAGTGTTAGGGTTGTGCCTAGGCCGTGATGGGGATGTTTGCATCGGTCACTGGATGATGAACGACGCCCCGTGATGGGCTTTTATGGGATGGGCTTATTAAGACGACTCTTTACACCTCAATTTCCTTGAACGGGAAAAAAAAATAATTTAAGTGTAACTGGTCGTCTTGTAAGGATACTTCAATTGTCGAGGCACTTTTTGGCCGGCTTTACAGGCCATAAGGACACAGCCGTGGGACCAATTCTTGGACTGGATCAAACCGGCTAATACATCCATCAGATAAGTGTAAAGAATCGTCTTACAAGGATACTTCAATTGTCAAGGCGCTTTTCGGGCTTATAGGCCGTGAGGACACAGCCGTGGGACAAATTCTCGGACTGGATCAAACCGGATAATACTTTCAGATGGGATTACACATCTAACATTACATATCAACTTACACAAAACTATATATTGATAACATGCTTACAACTCGCACTTACACTTTGTAGTCTCAGAAATTTTCGTTACAAACATGAAAGTACATTATGAACCAGGCATAAAAAGCGGCGAGCAAAAAGCCCTTTGCGCAGGAGCTCTGTAGGATCAACATGCTAGCACGCAAAATCATTCCTCTTCAAGATCAGTCGTGGCCTTCCAAACTTTACCGAGATGGTTGTATAAGTAACTAGAGAGAAATTATCGACATGACCGGGTACACGCAATGAAGAAGAAGAAGGTAATGCACATAATCTTGACATACTATTACATATCAAAAATTTAGAAAAACGAAAGATTAAGTACATTGTCAATTTTACTTTGGCCTGTTTGTAGAATCAGCAATGGTAGAAATCTTCCTCTGGAGCTCCTGCTTGTTTGCACCAACAAGCTTGTCTATTTGTCTCCCATCTTTTAGGAAGAAGAAGGTTGGGGTCGCTTTTATATCCCATGAAGTACTGAATTCCTGCACCATGCCACATAACAAAACTCATGTTTATCTATGTGTATTACATATCCAAGAGAATTAATTCGACTGTATGAATTCACCAACTTAAATGAAGTCGGAAGCATTGAAGAGTAATTCTTACGGGTAGTTCATCAACGTCCACGGTTACGAATATCATGGAAGAATATTTATCGGCAAGATCGGAATAGGCCGGTGCTATCACCCGACAAGGACCACACCATGTTGCGCTGAAATTTGCCACGACCTGTTTTTGAAAACAGGAAAACAATACCAAGTCTGTGTCTGAGATTGAAAACAAGTCACGATATCGAAAGCTCATGTTAACCCCATCTAAAGGGTGGAAAGATTCTACTCATTCTTTTTTCGCTTTACCACAACCAAAAGGGAACTGATTAAACGACTTACTATCTTGCGATCCCTGCTTGATTCTGAGATCTTGTCTTCCCAATCCTGAGTAGAAGTTATGAGGTGGACGTTTCCGCTGGCGAGCTGTACTCGGGAGTTCTGCTCACTATCAGTTTCGCTTTTACATCCACATAACTGCAGAATCCATGGAATGCAACTTTTCGTTGGAGGGTGTTTAAGCAAATGAAGAAGCAGGAGTTTCTACAGCACTTGTTCAAATGACCAGTAGTAGCATAAATATTGGTCACTAGGATGCAAAATCAAGAAAGAACTGGTTTAAATCCAATTTGAGAACACCTCAGCAATTTGTACTTAAAAGTTGGTAAAACACTTGTCATTTCCTATGATTGTATTCCAAGAATTCAAAAACATCGGTTTTTTGTTTCATCAGAAATGGTTGCTTTCCAATGTCCAGAGTTTGGCTAACCGGCGATCAAACAAGCATTTGTAAAATGTTTACGAGAAATATCAGTTTGTTGTGTTTTAGTGCACCTGAAGAAATACCATTTCTTGGATCAAGAAAGAGTAGGAAAAGAGTGGGAATGGAATTACAGAAGAGTTAAGGACTACGATTGCTTTCCAATGGGGATCCGGGGATCCCTAGAAGGGAAAAAGTTTGCTTTAAATCCGGACTGTTAAAAACACTCGTGGACGACTTCGATGTGCCCTGCAGGATGCACTACAGGAAGTGCCCTGCAGGATTTCTGATTCCTTCAACTGGTAGCTTGATTAGAAAGACTTACATTAGTCCAGCACTGTCCCATTGGGTGGGGAAAACTGAGCCTAGATGACAAATCAATGCGGTACCTACCCTGGAAATGAACATACATCCATCAGATTGATAAGATTTCAAATGCTTGTACAGAAATATAATTCGTCTGAGTTTTGCATAAGCTCCAAGAGTCCCAGTGTCGTAGAAAGTTTGACAGAAACTCCACCAAAGATTACAGTAGGATTTGAGCTAGGAGAAAGGCACGAGACAAGGTTCTTTTTCTTTTGGTAATGAAAAGTATCCAATGAACCTAACTAATCTCTCCAGCTCCTCCTTCAACCTTTTCCCATCGTTTGCATGAGATTAGATGGTCCCAAGGACAAATCGCTGTCAAAGGGAATCGACCTGCGACCTTGGGGTGGTAAACCCTACCGAGGCAAGTCAATTAACCACTGCGACAACTCCTTGCAATTGGCGCAAGACAAGGTTGTTCGTTATCTGTATAATAGTGAAATACACTTTTTTTTTTCTTTTGGAAAAGCACCAAGCTTTATTTTTTTATTTTGCCACATGTTAAACCTAATTTATGCTATCCTAGGAGACTTGGGGGAGGGAAATTGGGCTTACGGGGATCGAACCCTGCCCAGAAAGCACCAAGCTTTATGACTTGGTGAGTTATGGCAATGTGTGGAGATCTATGAGATAAAGAGGAGGTTTACCACTTGAAAATGGGAAAAGAATACGTCTCTAATCTTTTTCCAATGGTTACTAAAGGCAAAACCACAGCAAATTGCACCTGAGAAATCTACCTGTTTCTTCTTTTATTCGCGTTGACAAAAGAAGTATCGATCAACCTCCCTCATAATTTGCGATGCGAAATTCTACGGATAAATTGCCACAGAAGGCATGCACATGCTTTGTCATTAAATAGATTCAACAAGACAATGCAACCAGAAGGGGTCACAGAGCACACGACAGGGCAAATTACCCTGTTTTCTTTTGGAGAAATACATGATTTAAAGAGAGAAAATTCAGAAAGAAACAAGCGAAAAAGATGGTACTTTTTATAAGAACAAATTGGTTAACATAACATAACAGAGATTAAAATGGGAAATCAACTAAAAGGAAAAATTACCTACGGATTATGGATTAGAAACGCTTGTATCACCAAACATATTGGAAGAGAAAAGATTGTGAAAGAAAGATAGGCAGAGGAGATCAGCATAAGGTTCCAAGTAATTTGAAGATGAAGAATCTGGTTTGGAACAGGGGATGGAAAGAGGGTCAAGAGGCTGTAAGCCTGTAATACCTTGAGAACCCAAATTTCAAATAACCAAAAAAAAAAAAAAAATTCTTGAGAAACCCAAGTAAGATTATTCCTATTTTGGGATAACTAACTCCTGAAATTGCTGCGTGACAAAAATGTCCTTGTCAATGGGACACTATTTGGTGTCATGGGAACATTTGTTTTGGGGTCATCTTTGGTAGTTGCATATTCAACATTCAATTTGGTGAAGCTAAACCTGGTCAACCTCCAATGTGGGTAGGATCAAGACTCAAAAAAAAAAATTATTTCTTTTGTAATTGGGAACAGCTTGTGCGCATCACGACCAATCTTGGACACTAAAATTAATAATCAGATAAATCTCTGCCATCCCAAAGATTAAGAATGTTTGACCTTTGTGATATCTAAAAGTCGGTCGACTAGTCCCCGCCTAGGCGCTAGGCGGTGGACCGGTGGTCCAAGCTAGATTAGGCAGCTGACTAGTTGGCGCTAGTCCTCGCGTAGGTGCTAGGCAGCCGACTAACCACCGCTTAGTAGCTAAATTCCACTCAACTCGCGCCTAACTATTTTTAAACCGTTGCACTTAACTTTGCGACCTCTTGGAAATAACCCTCTTGGTTGCCACTCAAGCAAATCCCTTGGGGTTGGAATCAAGACTTGCTTGTTGAGTGTCAATGATTTTGTTAGGGTTATTCGTGGTACTAGAGCGGATAACACTCAGTTTTCACATAACCTTGATCACATTAGGTAAAAGATAAAGTAAATATCTTATGCTACATTAATTGAAGAAATGGAAGATAGATAGAGAAAAACGCTCAAATGTTGAATTCTAAAAGAACCCAAATCCATATATTGGACACTAGAAATGGAACTCGATTCTTCGCGTGCCAAATTCTGTTTGCGAACTGCGACTTTGAGGATGCATTACCATGTCCATGTCTTCATCTAAGGACGCCGAATTGCGGAATTCTAAGAGGGTGGTTTCTTATTGCCTGAAGATGGTTTCTTATTGTGCATTTCAGGTTTCCAAAATTCCTCAATCATCCCAACAACTTCACTCATAGTTGGCCTCAACTCCGGCGCCTCAGCAACACAAGAAAGTGCAACATGAAGCATTTTCAACATCTCTTGTTCTACAATCTGGTACCCATTCAGCTGCGCGTCGAAGACCTGAGCCGACCTTTCCTCCCTGACAACCGACCGGACCCACATTGGCAGATCAACCCCGTCTCCTTGCCCCGAGGAGTTGAGTGGGTCCCGTCCGGTCAGCATCTCAAGGAGGAGGACACCGTAGCTGTAGACGTCAGACTTCTGGGTGACTTTTTGGGTTTTGATCACCTCTGGAGCACGGTAACCAGGAGCGCAAGGTTTGGTGGAAAGGGATTTTGACAGTGTAGTCAAGCCATAATCGGATACGCAGCTGTCCTGGAACGGGGAGAGGAGAACGTTGGTGGACTTGATGTTCCCGTGGGTGAAGTTACGGCCTCCCTGGGAATGGATGTGGGTGATTCCCTTGGCTGTTCCGAGTGCAATCTTCAACCGCGAGGTCCAGTCCAGCGGAGTTCTTCCTAAGCCATTGTTACCTGTTATTTGTATGGAAAGGTATTGCGAAATTTAGAACTAGAAACTATTAGAATGCAGCATGACTGAACATATTACTCTATTTATGCAAGTGAAAGCATACCATGCAAGAGACCTGACAGGCATCCCCCCGAGGCGTAATCGAAGACTAGTAATTTCTCATTCTTGGAGAAGTAATAAGCGCGGAGGGGCACAACATTAGGATGCTGCCTGAGCCTCCCAATGCTCTCCATCTGCTCTTCGAATTCCGTCTTTGCAGCCCCAACTTCGCCCAACCTTTTCACCACCACCGCAGTTCCCTCATACAACCAAACCTTGTATGTTGTTCCATAACTGCCTTTCCCGAGAACTTCAGCCGAAGCCTGCAGCAAATCATCCATATGAAACGTATACGAACATCCTGGAAGAAAGATCAACTCGTTCTTCTCCTCGTGTTCCGCCTTTCCTTTCGGAAAACTACCACTACTTTCACTGTCTTCCTTCTTCAAGAAGCAGAAGAAGAACACCATAAATGAGAGAGTTAGTATCGAAGAGCCCACGATTGCAATAGACATGATACCAACAGGCTTGAGTTTCGTATCGGAGCCAGAATTTTGGTCTCCAAGGACTTCTGGTGGATATGAAATGTCCATAGCGGAAGGAGAAGGAGAAAGAGAAAGGGTGATTGTAGAGCAATAAGCCAAAGGAGGTCCACAGAGGTAAGAATTCCCCACAAATGAAGATATTGGAAACTTCCTAAGGGAATATGGGATTGGGCCAATCAGTGTGTTATAGCTCAAATTCAGTCGCTTGAGTCGTGGCGAATTCATTATTGAGGTTGGTATATCGCCACTAAAGGAGTTGAATGAAAAATCAAGCACACTAAGTTGGGAGGAGAGAAAATTTGGGATTTCACCAGAGAAGTTGTCGTGCTGAAGATAAATGGATTGAAGGGTAGGAATGGAGGGAATATCAGGAGGGAGGTTGCCATTTAAGTGGTTGGACCGGAGGCTTAGGACTCTGAGCGCGTCTAGCTTTCCAATCGTATTGAAAGGGATGGCGCCAAATAGACCGAAGCCCGGGAGATGGATGGAAACAACTCTTGTTCCATTATCATTACAAGTGATTCCAAACCAAGAAGTGCAGATTGAGGTATTGTAAGTCCAGTTGAGGTTTTGGGTGTGCGGAATGAGAGAAGCAAACTCCAGGAGGGCTTGTCTATCGGAGTTTAAATCACTAGCAATCAGTGGAAGAACAGGTAGTAGGAAAAAAACGGAAGCGACTACCGGAAAGTATTGGAGCTTCAT
Organism: Rhododendron kiyosumense; assembly: GCA_019656275.1. Lineage (NCBI taxonomy): Eukaryota > Viridiplantae > Streptophyta > Magnoliopsida > Ericales > Ericaceae > Rhododendron > Rhododendron kiyosumense. The sequence goes on along the minus strand of BPLS01000471.1, from coordinate 200,006 downwards.
GTGGAGTCTGGATTTGGTGAATGTGCTGACTATTACATCAGAGATGACAATTTGGCCTCAAGCAGCTCTTGTTGCTCTTCTGCTGCTGTAAACGAAAACCATGAAACATAATAAGTTTGGAAACTAGCAACCGCCCGAATGGGTTAAAACTGTTCATGAAGAACAGATTCAATCTCTTGCATTGCAAGGAGTGGAAGGAAGATTTGTAAAGATAATAAAAGAAGAAGGGATGAGGATGAGTCTTCAAATTCTAAGCAATGAACACAAGCAAACATAGTTTAAAAGCAACAAAAGTTTGAAAACAAGTAAATAAACCATGGTTGGGGAGAGAACCAAAATAAGGCAATGAGGACACGAAATTCCGTCCATGTTTGATGGAGATGCAAAAAGTCTTGGAAGATAACTCATTCTGTTCTTGCTTGACTATCGAAGTCGAAATTAAAACATGTAATCGGCATGAATTTTCTTTGGCTCCTGCTTTGTACATTACCTTAAAACCTGAACAACGATTCTTAGTAGTTCATGCTTGTGCACATTTAAGATACGTTTGGTTGATCGCAGACGTTAGTGTAACAGAATGACAGTAAACAATTAGAAGAACCACAAAAAAATTGATAAAAGAGAGATACTTTCTATGAATTTTTATAAATCAAAACAATGTTGCATACGGGACCCAACAAATGTTAAATAGGAAAAGTTCCAACAACTGTGATCAAGAAAAGTCCATACGGAGCTTTGCTCCTGTTTTAATTGGCCTTCCCGTAAGTGGGCGGTGAGGTTGGGCCCAGAATTAGTCGAGGACCGAGGTGCACGCAAACAGGTAAATTCGGACGACTAAGTTATCAAAAAAATGCGATTAAGAAACCAAGTAACAATATGTAATGCATTTACCAAAACAAAAAGTATTTCCTAGATCTACTTACAGTCATAAACAATTAAAACTAATAGATGCAATTGAAAATCTCGACTGCATCAGGAACCCAATACCCATTGAATGCAGTGAAGCATTGAAGTTAAGGGTTGAGAATTGGGCAGATAAATATCGGCTTCTTAGATTTCTTTTCAGAATTTAAGCTGCAGGAACTCCTTTGTCAACTTTTTCATACTGAAGGCTAACAGCTGTCCCCGGAGTTACTTAAGACTTATGTTACATAATCTCCAGTATGACCTGCCCTCAGTCCTCCCTCTCACGGATTTTAATAGCTTGTGATGTTTTCGAAAGACGTTTTTATCTCATGTGCGTTTTTTTGGTAATGTATGGTGTCTCTAATCAACTTGCACACACTTTGAACTTACCCCTATTGCCCTTTCCATAACCGTTCAGATGCTTACATGTGAACCAGGTAGTGTAGAGTGCAACGTTGGCTGGGCAAGACGTTAATATTTTTATGTCCCACGTGAAAGGTATATCCATTTCGAACTATTTTTGTTACAATAGTAAATGAGTCCGAAAATAGGTACACCATTTGGTGTACACCAAATGCGCACCAAGTTGTGTGGGATTTATTTCGGTGTCTCACACAAATGGGAGTCATTAAATTGGTTTAGAACATTGTTTTAAGGATCCTTATAAAAAATTAGCTCAGTTAGATATCGATAAGGGCTTGAACGATTCTATGTTCAATGTTTTGTTAGAAAATCGAACGAAAAATTGATCAAGTCATTATCGATATCTGATTGAGCTAATTTTTTTCAAGGATCTTTATAAAATATTTTAAACAAATTGAGTAACTCTGATTTCTTGTGTGGAATCCTGATGTGGATCTTACACAACTCGGTGTACATCAAATGGGTAAACAATATCAACTAAATGATCATACTCCTACATCTTTTCAATCACCTATTACAATTATGAAGATATAATGATATATGGTTGTAGATTCCTGTAATCTTGTGCATTCATAACCATTTCAAAATGTGAAATATCAAGTTATTGCTAAATTTGGTTGCTGATTTTATCACTCCCTTTTTTGTTGACGTCCCTCCCTTGCAAATGTATTTTGCACCAAAAATACAATACTTGCAGCCAAAAATACACTTGCAGGGGAGTGACGTTAACAAAAAAATGGAGTAGCAAAATCATTTTCCTAAATTTTTATAGAAGTATACAATCTTAGGAGAATGATCAATTTTTCAAAAAACTTGGATAGAAAGCTGTTAAATTGATTTAAAGGACATTGGCGGCATGACAAATATATACTCCGTCTAATTTTGACGTTTTAAGAAAAATAATTCTAAAGAAATTTTTGAACTCAGGTAGAATGGTCGTCTGTGCTCATCCGCCCTTTGGTCCGTCTTGGAGGGAGAGCTTGTTTTTTTTCTCATTTAACTCGTCCCCCAAACTAATATCCAACCCTAGGCTTTCCTACGTCTCTTTGGAAGTATAAAGGAGATGTGCATATACTTACTTCAGTGGGGATCATACTTGTTGCGGCCGCCGAGGAGAGCTGCCTAACCCAATATCCCTAGCCGGTCCACCTAAGCGGCCCATAAGCTAGTAATGTAATGTATTTGGTTGGCACACAAGAAAATTAGAGAAAACTTTGTTACTATTGCTTTTGCAAGGAAAAAGGGAAAAAAAAAAAAAGAGAACAAAAGTTATGCTTGAAAATAATGATAAGTTTAAAAAAAAGTAAAAAAATAATGAATCGAATAAAATAATTTAAATAAAAAAATAAGCTAAAAAGTCTGCCTGTTTTGTATTATTTTTATCTTCAATGAATTTTTTCAAGATTTTGATTATAATTATAATTTTTAAATTTCTCTTATCGAGATGAATCAATAATTCAAAAAAAAATTAATGCAAAATTAACAAATGCAAATATTTTTTGAATAAAAAACAAAAAAGTAAATCTATTTTTTTCTATTTAGGCCGAACCAGGCCTTATAAGCATCCAAAATTTACTTAGAAAAAATGACGGCTCGGGATTAGAATTTCCGTTTAACCACTGGTAAGTGGTAAGGACGTGGTTTTCTGTTAATGACAGGTAAGGATTAGTGGTAAATTTTTGAAATGGGCTCATCCTTCTTGTTAATTTGGGCCTCCTAAGTGTCATGGGCCATCATTTTCCCCTTTACTTAACTATCAGGCCGAAGCCCAATTCGAGCCCAACCCAATCACAACCCAAAGGCCACTTTGTTAATCCTCCCCTAGGGAAAATTATTCAATGCCCCTAGGGCAGCACCATATGGTACTCCAAACTCTTTCTTCACCAAACATTTGTGTGGTTCTCACTTAAAAAAAAAATGTGAAGCCCATGCAAACTATGAAAGAGAAGTGTTTGGGGCACCACTAAGTGAGTTGAGTTTTGTTCACTCTCTACTTAAGAGGGTGAACATTATCATCCTTTCTATTGGCTGAATTGATGTGGACCTTACTACAAAGTGTTGTCATACTTACCAAAAAGTGTGTTGCATGGCAAGCATGACATCACTTTGTGGTAGGGTCCACACTATTTTAACCAATGAGAGAAAGGGTAATATTCACCCTCTTTTAAGGAGGGTGAACAAAATTGCACTCAATAGTGGCCGTTCCACTTTTTCTAAAAGAAGGTTTTGAGAAAAAAAAGATAATTTTAAGGTCAAAAATCATATGTTTACGCAAATAATTTTTTTACCAATATGAATATTGTTTGATAGGTCTCATTGAAATTTTTTAAATGGAGCAAAAAAAATTAAAAAATCAATTTTCATTTTCGTTGTATTTGAGTTTGAAATTATTTTTTTTTGAAAAAATTTTTTTAGGAAAAAACGAAACGGGACCTAAGTAGTGCCCAAGGGCATGGAATAATTATTCCTTGAAGTAGACACTCGACGATGATCAAACAAAAATGAGAAGGCCAATGAGCTGTTTAGCTTAGTTGGCATTACCCATTGCCAGTATGGGTATGAGCATCATGAGGGGTGGTTGGTTGAGGTTCAAGATTATGTAGAGCTTCTGGATACTCTGCGGACTAATTACTAACTTTTCACTAACTCTCATTGATATATACAATATTGAGAAGAAAAAAAAAAGGAAAAATGACAGTCAATGACGTGTTTTTGATAATTAATACCCTTCAACAATATTTTTTAACATTATCAAATATTTTCAGTATGTCGTTAGCAGCCATTCAACGATATTTTTTAACATTAACAAATATTTTCAGTATGCTATTAACGAATATTAATTATTGAAACATGTTGCCGTCATCTTCCAAAAAAGAAAGAAAAAGAAGTAGACATTCAACCGAGAAGGGTAAATTAGGCAACGCCGTTTTTTTACTCTCTCTCTCTCTTGGATTTGACGAAGAGCCAGAACTCGCCATGGCTCTCCTCCACCCCTGCTCCTGCACAACCCCTCCTTCCCCTTCCCCTATCCTTCCCTTCAAAAACTGGACGCCCAATCGCCTCTTATGTACATCCCCTGCCATCCGCCGCCGTTTTCCCCCCAACCGTCTGCCCCCGCGGCTGAAAGCTGCTCTCGCCGTCGAGTCTCCGGCCGCTTCCGGCAAAAACCGAGGCGGCGACTCACCGGAGATACTTCTCGAGGTCAAAGACCTCTCCGCCGTTATTGCCGAGTCCAAGCAGCCGATACTCAAGGGCATAAACCTCTCTGTTTACGAAGGAGAGGTATCTAATTATATATCACTGCTTCAATTACTCAATTTCGTATGATTACGCAATTTCGCAGATTTTTTCTGTTTAACGAGTCAATGAGACTGAAACATTCGTGGCTTTTTGTAACTGATCTGATATACTGTCGTGCTACATCGAAGTGGCTTGATATTGGTGTTTGTGAATTCATCATGAAATTTTAGGCTCCGTTTAGATAAGTGGCGAACGCATGATTTGTACTTAGCGGGGGCCATAATCACCTCTATTTTTACATTAATAACAAAAATATAGTCTCTTAAGGTAAATATTGCTACCTACTAGTTTTGAGAAGAAGAGAGATTGTGTTCATATACATAACCACATTTGATTTTATAATCACGACTGATATAACTAGAAGTTTTAGGGGTTTTTTCACACATATATAGAAATTTTAATTGACTTTTTTTCACTCAAGAGACTTGCAGGGCCAATCCTATAAAAACTTTTCCAAATTAACCTGAAAATGTAGTATAGTTAGTGGGACAATTGGGGGGTGTGTAGGAGTCCGGGCCCCTGCCTGCACCCCCTACGTTTGCTGTTTAGATATAGACTTGGATTTAAAATGAAGGGATTAGATGTTCACTTTTAGCGTAAACTATACGCCTGGGCACACAATGCATGTGCTGAACGTATTATGAAAAACAAGGAAAGCGAAAAATCTTCAATTGAGACTAATCTGTAATGAAATCTGAGATGTGAAAATAGAAAGAGAGGGGAGTAGAAAGTTAGGGTGGCAATTTTTTTTCCTTCTTGGCGGTTACTTTTGATAGTAAAGGGGTAGTTTAGGAAACTAAATTGTGAGCCAACCTAAAAAAGAACTGACCTTCACATTAACAGGGTGTTCCCTTTATAACAGTGGTAGATTTAAGAGGTTTAGTTAGAGATGGCTTGTGAGGTAAAAATGGAAGATGTATTAGAGGTAAAACATACATATTTTGTAGAAATCAGGGTGTAACTACGATCCTTAACATGAAGGATTTCAAATCAGTGATAGAGCTCTCAACCTCAATATCGAAATCACTTTGTGAATTCTCAAATCTGAATTTGACCTATTCTCATTGAATAAAAATGCTAAATGCCTTTAACTGAAATCCAAAACTTTCCAAATGGGGCCATATTGTTGTTATGGTGGTTGGTTAAAGTCCAGTATTGCTTATTTTTGTGGAACGAGGCATTTGCATACAAACTAACGGAGATTGATGTATGTTGTTTGGTGTTTAATTTTTTATTTTAGTTCAATGTGTTAGTTCTGATACGTTTTAATGGTTTACTTCTGGTAGGTACATGTAGTCATGGGGAAGAATGGTTCTGGAAAGAGCACTTTTGCAAAGGTTGGTGGTGCTTAGGTTTCTGCTAGATGGAACAGTGGAACAAATAGACATGTTCTTTTTCTTAATGCTATTTACTTTATTGGACGTAGTTTATCTATCATGTTTTCCTTCAGTCTTTTTAACATAATTTAATGATGTGAATCAGTTGAAGGTTAAATAAATTTACATCCTTGATTTTATGGTTCTTTGCAAAATTCAAAATTCGACCTATGGATGCTCAGTAAGAAGGTAATGGTATTTGACTAGAACCGGGTTCTTAGTTGCCATGAGTAAGGGAAACCATACTTAACGTATAAATATCTGTCTTATTGGCCCCGGGCCCCAACAAACTCTGTTAAGTGGATTGTTCTTGAAGATTGTCCTTTCACTGCCTGAATAAGTTATCTTTTGACCATTTCTTTTTTTGTTTTTTTTTAAAACTCTGAGTCCTTTATTGCTGTAGGTGCTTGTTGGTCATCCTGATTATGAGGTAACAGGAGGCAGTATTATTTTTAAAGGCGAGAATGTGCTTGACATGGATCCAGAAGAAAGGTCTCTTGCTGGGCTTTTTATGAGCTTCCAGTCTCCAATTGAAATCCCTGGTGTGAGCAATATTGACTTTCTACTGATGGCATATAATGCTCGAAGAAGAAAACTTGGTCAGCCTGAACTTTCACCAATTGAGGTATGTGGAGATTTTCTGCAACTTTAAAACTTCATCTCATCATTGGTTGGTTAGACTCAACATTCTACCACTTGTATCCGTTTCATCTTTCGGTAACAGTTTCAGAGCAAAAACAAGAAGGAAATCAT
>BPLS01000471.1:178304-193238 GCA_019656275.1 Rhododendron kiyosumense | reverse complement strand
GAGAGAGAGAGAGAGAGAGAGAGAGAGAGAGAGAGAGAGAGAGAGAGAGAAGGGGGGGTGGGGTGGGGAGAGTGTTGAGCAACCTCCACAAACAGTTTTGTAAGAGAGAGGGAAGAGTACAATAGAGGGTTGAGATCAGGGATAGGGCTTGAAGTGTTGATCTTGAAAAAGAAAAGACCAAACTTGCAAAGAGAGTATTGTGAAGAATTCATAAAACAAAACACTAAACAGAGGATACAAAACAATGAGTTGCTATTATTCCGAAGCACCCAAAAAAAAAAAAACAATGAGTTGCTACAATCCAACAATACAAGTCTCGACAGAAAGGAAAAGGGAATAGAAAAATAATAACATTAAGAGAATGCTTGTGGGGTATAGAAGCAGGCTGTTGAAGAGACCCTAGTCTAGCTGTTTCTCATGAAGAACAGATCCAAAGTTTTCCTTCAAACCTTCTTGTGATACTATAATTGGTCCAGAAGCATGACATATCTTGGCCTTTTATATTTCAGACCAAGAAATTTGGTGGTGTAAAGAATGTGAAGTTTTCACAATTGATTTCCTCTTATAAAGAAAGGTAGTTTAGTGGGGAAATTGGTGTTCAGTGGCCCTTGGGGCAAATTGTTCCCAAGTCATGGAGTACTTTTTCGGAATTGCCCCTTCATGGGAAGGAAAACAATAATTCCCAAGACATGGTGTTGAAGACAAAAATACCCCTCTTGTCTTGAACTAAGAGGGCAACTTAGGTTCATACACGGGGTAACTTAGGGGGCAACTTAGGTTCATATACGAGGCAACTTAGGTTATTGTGGGCTACCCGCCCGGATTTTGAAAAATTGAAGGAGTCACCACCCGGATTTGAGGTTTGCCACCCGAGAAACCGTTTTGATTTGAAAATGATAATTTGAAATTGAAAATCAGAGATTGTTTTGGGTTTGGAAGCTATGTTACAAGAGGAGAAGGGTTTTATGGCACCCCTCCTGCCCGACGCGATGTCGGTCTCTACTCAATATTTGTGGGATTTTATTAAAAATATTTTGTTTCATTAAAACAATTAGCATGTATTCATAGGTACAACAAGTAAAAGTGGATACATGTGCGTGTGTACATGATGCAGAGATGCTATGATGCAAAATGAAGGAATACGTAAATTAGGATAATGCTACCGGAATCACTCCCGAGCTCTCACGACTGCATTCTTGAGCGCTTAGGAACTCTGCCAAACCACCCTGCAAACCTTGGTTAGAACAAATGCAATATGATACTCAAAACAGAAACACATAACTACTAATATGCACCAGTGCTCAGCAAAGGGCTTAAACAGCTAAGAACTGGTCCTAACCATTCGAGCTTTGCTTCCTTGCACCTAAAAAATAAAACTAACTAGGCTCTGGAAGGACCAGTGCGCACCCAGTATCTATTGAAATACAGGAAAAGCAATATTCAGTGACAAAATAGGATTTTGATAACGGCAGCACTTTTGAGCGCTCAAAAATGGTCACGAGCGCTCAGGAGTGAATACAGTGCCCAGAAATGATTTTGTTTCTTTGTGTTTCTTTTGCTCTTACTACTAAATTAAAATCAAATGAGCTCATAACCAGTATGTGGAACTGGTATAGGCCCTTGATCCCCCTCAGAAGTTTGAAAACAGTAGATTTGAAGTATAAAATGAGATTTTATACCTTTGCTTGATTTGAACTTGGCTTCTTGGAATGATTTGTTTGCTTGAAAATGCGATTGAAAACAGTAAGAGAAGATGAAAACTAAGATTTCATCGTTCTTTAGAAATTTTGCTTGATTTTCCTTGAGAATTAGAAATTTCCTTTTGTGAAATGAGAAATGTTTTGAAAAGAGTTTGAGAGGGTTTGGAGACAGATATTTGGCAGCAAAAGGGGAAGAGGGAGACTAATTTTTCGTGCTCCTTAGAAAGGTAGAATGTGGGGGTCTTTATAGGGGATGGGGAAAATAGGTTTAAATTTTGAAAAATAAGGAGAAAATAGTTTTGGGAGGGAGAACAGACATGAGTGGTCTTTTGTTGGCTCAGGCAGACATCTGACACATGCAATTTTAAAATCTGAACAAAAACGTGGTCAAAGATTTAGCTCAACATCCAATGCTCTGTTAGTACTTTCGAGCGCTCAAGAGTGAAGTCCGAGCGCTCAAAAATGGTCCTGAGCGCTCAGGAGTGACTGCCCAACTTCAGAAGGGCGCCACGGACACTCCCGAACTCGGATTTGGGTGTTTTTCGAAGCGTTGGAAAGCTAGTTAAGTTCTCTTTCTAACCCAATTGGTTTCATTCAAAGAAATTTTATACACTAAAATGTGTGTCAATTTTACCCTCAGGGGGTCTGGAAAAACGATGGTTTTAGTTTGTAAAAGTCCAAGAAGCATCGTCCAAGCTTTAGCCGAGTCCCATTTTGATTCTGTTTCATCGTCGGGGAGCCTCGAGGGCGCAAATTAAGGATAATTAATAGGTCAAAATTGGGGAGTCTACAATTATACACGGGGCAATCCATTGAAGGAGCAACCAGCAACCACATGACCCACATGAGAGGGTGATTTTGCAGGAACGAGTAACTATAAAGAAAGGGGAAAAGAGGAGAACTTATTCACCACTCTTAGCCGGCGGTGTCCCTTTGTTTCTTTTCCTTTTATTTTCATCTTCTCTCAAAATTCAAATCAACCCATCGGGTTCCTCGAGTTAACTCGATACAGTACCCAAAAGCAACCATGAATAACGACTTCCAAGCTCGACCTGACGACCCATTCCTACTCAATTACAACCCGACGAAGCTCCGGATCGCTTCGGAGTTCATCTCCAACTAGCTCCCTTTCCTCCCCAGAGATCTCTGCTACCATTGCGTACTAAAACCAGTTCTTTTTTTTTCCTTTACCATTGATCGGAGGGGCTGATTTTGCTGGTGTGTGTGTGGGGGGGGGGGGGGGGATTAGTGGTTTGGGGGTTGGGATCGACGGCTTGTTTGGATGGGAAAAGAGGAGGAAGTGATTTGGGGTTTCACATGAGGGGGTATATTAGTCTTTTTACGTGGCCCATTCCATGTATTAAGAATTATTTTTTTCCTTGTCATATTTAGATGAATTCTATGAAAACTGGTCCATGACTTGGGATTAATTTGCCCCAAGGGCCACTAAACACCAATTTCCCCTAGTTTAGTTGCAAGCCGTGAAGCACCGACACTCCTCAAGGTCACTGTATCCGTGCCTGACACACCAGGGGCATAGCAAAAATTGTATGGGTCATGTCACGTGACCCATACATTAAATTTTACTCCCTTCGTTCCAAAAAGAATGACAATTTTTGAAATTCATGTCATTTTTCATTACTTATATCTTTCAATCTATAATATTTTTCATGAGTTTGAAAACTTTGTATAATAGAACTAATCGAGAACTATCATACAAGATCCATATTGCATATTTTTTGAGATCCATATTGAAAGTTATAAGAAATTGAAATTGATACGGATATCAAAAATTGACATCCAATTTGGGACGGAGGGAGTATTAAATTTTTTCAAAGGGACATGTATGTGGACAGGACAGGGGTTAAATATGCAATTTTTAAATTATATTGGGGTAAATGTGTATTAGTTCCAATTGTTTGGGTTAAAAGTGTCACATGATGTATATATGATGCTTGTATAGGCGTATTGATGCTTCATGCTTCAACATCTAACTATGTATTCACTAATTTAAAATAAATATATTGAGTAATTTATCAGTTTTATTGTGTCTCCTGATGTCTCCCTGTCCCCATTTTAATAAAAAACATGTGTCCCATGTCCATATCCATGCTACATAGGTTGCAAGTAACTAGAGTAGTTGGGAAAATGTGTCATATTCTCTTTTTTGTTTGCAAGAGCAATATGTTCTACCAGACTACCACATATATGCATTTGTCATAGTAATAGAGTGTTGAGCTTGAATCAAAATCATTGATTACTATGAATCATTCGTTTTTCTTTTATTTGGCAGCATATATGCTTCGGAGATACTATTACTTCATATAATGATTTGATATTCCCTACTCTGGCAAGTACTTAAGTGAGAGTGTGTGGTTGAATTGTATCTTCGTCTCGCTGCTATGCATTGTGGTTGGATAGTATATTTCTCTTGCTTCTATGTATCTTTGTATTTGTTGTTGTAGAATTTTAATGTACTACTTGCAATCGCACAAATCTTATCGAAGTATAGTTATGTAAGAGCGAGGTCAAATTCATAGGGACGTGTTTGATTTTTATAGGAAAGATAAGTTAATCCTAATTAAACTACAATAATGCTAGGCTGCTAGCCATACAGATATCACACAAATTATTCACAGATGCAATGATGTGGCAAAAAAAGGGGTCCCACTCCTACTCTCTCCCCCCTCTGTTTTGGTTTGAGGGCCACAAACAATTTTGCTCCCTAAATTTTCCCCAAACCCATATCTGCCCCACCACACCACGAACAAGCACCCACTGCCGACCACCGGAGACACAACCAACTGCTATCCACCGCTTATTAAACTTAGGGATGAAATCGGTTCGGTTCAGTCGGTTTTTTGCCTATTTTTGCACCAAACCGAACTAATCGGTTTCAGAAAATTGAAAACCGACACCGAATGTTCTGGGAAGAAAACCGCTCGGTTCGGTGTTCCCCAAGGCGGTTCGGTTCGGTCATTTTTGTCGGTTTGCTGTTTTGGTTTTCACAAACAAGAAGAAGAAGAAGATAAAACTCGAACTCCGGTGAGACAAAACCACGGGCTCTGAACCAGCCAAACCTCCATACACATCTGGTCTTCTAATGGTGAGAAATAGCCAATCTTTATTGTGCTTCCAACTAAAGAGCTATATGAGTGATTGAATAGCTAAGATTTTTCCGTATTTTGTTGCAACGTCGTCGCCGTCTGGGAGAAGAGATTGCAGGTCACCGCCATGGATGGCAGAGAGAGAGAGAGGGGGGGGGGGGGAGATATTAGGTTTATTTTTTTACTCTTTCATTTGGTTGGACAGTGGGCACGCGGATGGCTAGATGTTCTCTGCTCCTTACAAATGAAGGGATGGGATTAATAATGAACGTACAGTAGTCCATGAGAATTCAATGGTTCTTCTGTTCGGTTCGGTTACATTCGGTTTATTTCACTCAAAAACCGAAACCGAACTGACATTAAAGTTTTCCCAAATTTTGAAACCGAACCGAACCGAATTACTTTCAAAACCGACCGAAATCAAGGAAAACCACTTGGTTCGGTCGGTTGGTTCGGTTTTTCGGTTAATATTTTCATCCCTAATTAAACTGATAAATTTTCCTGGGCCTTCTCTAGAAATGGTATTTTCAGTGATGCATGGTAGACGCCCGTGATGGCGGCGGAAGTCGGATAATAGATTGTCATTCCGCTGTCGGATGACCCACGTTAGATGATCGTAACGGTTGCAAGAGATGGTGCCCAACGAGGGCGAAAGTAACGGCGAATGGAAGGAAAACATTTTGGATGCACCCACCTTGGGGAAGAAACATTGCAAGACGTGATTTGGATGGAGATGGTGCTTTCCTTCTTTCTAATCCTTTCTTGGTCAATCGGAGGATTTTTCTAATCCATTCTGGCTGTTGTTGTTTTTCTTTTTCTTTTTTTAGTTTCTTTTCAACCTTCTATTGTAAACAGTTTATGAACCCAATCTGGGTTTTCTGCAACAGCAGAGTCATGTAAATTTTGACATTTCTTTGATCTAGAGGAATCATTCTTTGCCCTTTTTCCTTCTGAAGAGAGAAGAAATCAAGAATTCACAAGAGCGGCGTATAGGAGTCTGGGAGAAGAGGGCAGCTTTGGTGCTGGTCAGTGGCGTCCGTGGTGTTTGGTCGGGCGGCGATTTGTATTTTGGTTTTTGGAATTCTGTGCAACACGAACACACCTGTGAAAAATCGTAGGGGTGCATCCGGTGCTCGTAGGCGGTGGATGGCGGTCAGTTGCGTCTCCGGTGGGCAGCAGTTGGTGGGTGTTGGTGCGTGGTGTCTGGTGAGGTGGAGCAAAAATGGGTTTTGTGAAAATTGAATTTTTTTAGGTCCAAAACGAGAGGGGAGTGAGAGAGGGAGTGGGGCCCTTTTTTTGCCACATCATCGCTTCTGTGAAGAATCTGTGTGTGATGTCTATGTGGGTAGCATTATTGATTAAACTGGTGCATAAATAAGGTAGAGATTATGTATTGAGAAAAATAACTAAGGTTTTGGAAACCACGCCCATAATTATTTATCTGTTAATCCTACGCAATGATTTTCCTTTGATTTCTACCCAATCATTTAGAGGTCAATCTTAATCATCATGATTATATTTCGTTAAGCCCTTTTTATTTATAACGGAAGTATGTTCTCCCTCTACTTTAAAGTACAAGACCGAATCATCGATTGTATCGTTGAAAAGAAATCACATTGGACACCTTGTACTTCAATATCAGCTTTTATAACCAAGTAATTTGATTAATGGGATAATATCTAAAACCCTTTCTGACTAAATCTATACCCGAGTTTCATCCGTTTTAATTAATTGAGCCAAGAACAATAAACTATGAACGCACGTTGGAGAAATCATACGCAAAAGATCAATCAATAAACTTCATGGGTTTCATCCTTAACCGTAGTTTGAAGGATTAACCACTCATGGAGTCAAAACGTATAGTTGTAAGATAATAAAACTCCATTGGAAAATGGCTTACAAAGAATAAAATATTTCTGCCCAATGCTTTTGTTTTTTCTTCTTTTTCCCAGTCAACCTTACTATCTCTTTTATATGAGCCGAAGATTTACTTTCCCCAAAATCAAATCCTACCAAAACTCTTATTGTTAGGCCCACTAACTAATTCCACATAGGCTTTCCTCCAACATTGGCGATTGCCTTTGAACAACACAATTCTTGCACCTAATTGCTGAAAATTATGAGTAAGGAGCTAGATTTCTCTTTTACATCGAAGTCCGCTCCTTTGAACTCCTAGTCAAAAAGCCATTCCATTAAGGTACCCAATCTAAAGGCAAATTTCCATTCTTGGCCAATTTCCTTTCATGATAAGAATAGGACTTGAATTAATTTGAGTGAAACAGTTAGCTGGACGCACCACTTGAATTAATTTGATCACGGGCTTTGCTTAACACAAGTAAAATTCGACTTTGCGCTTTTTATTCCAACGGCCGAAATATAAATTGTATGGGTTGCAGGGAAGACCCATGTGGGGCACCTTTTGGGTGTGGGATGCTCGTTTAACTTCTGTATTCATTTCGTTCCTTATTTACCTGGGTGCGCTGCGTTTTCAAAAGTTTCCTGTTGAACCAGCTCCTATTTCAATCCGTGCTGGACTGATCGATATACCAATAATAAAGTCTTTAGTCAACTTGTGGTAGGCCAAAGAACCATTAGAACGCTTCAACTTGTCCACTGAAGAAGGCAAAGGCTGGCTGAGAGACTGGGCCAACTTACGGCTTACTGCCATGGTTGAAGCTTTAGGCTCCATAGACGGAACTATGTATTAGGTATTGGTGGGGGGGGGAGGCGGTTACTGCCATGGTTGAAGCTTTAGGCTCCATAGACGGAACTATGTATTAGGAATTAGAGGGTGGGGGGGGGGGGGACACCACTCAACACCTAAGGTGGGGTTCAATGCCTAACAAAAACGGCCAAAGAAAAAAAAAGGGGAGGAGAGAAAGAACACATGCATGGGGAATCTATCTGTCGGAGGTTCGAGAATCTATGAAGGGACATCTAAGACTAAGGAAGAATTAAAGGAAGTCCATTACTGAGAGAAGTGGTGATCTCGTCTTGCTTGCTTGGAGAGAGGAAGCTTCTAGACCACCTTTTCTAGCCAAATAGCGAGCAATCACTCAGCATTGAACACTGGCGGAAAGCGGCCGGGAATTAATACCTATCCCTTACGGGAATCGAACTCATGTCTTCAACATGAAAAGACGATGTCCTAACCACCAGACGAAAGGTACCAAAAAGCAGTGGTGGCTCCACATGGAGACCACCATGGTCACATGACCCAAACAAAAAAATTGCTATAATACATGTAGAAATTTTAGGATAACCCATGCTTTGAAGTAGTTTGAACACCCAGTCCATACATCAATGAACACCCAATTCACAAAATTTTGAACACCCAGTTCATACATAATGACCACTGATCAGTGATAAAATTACAGGTCTTTATTCTCTTTATTTGAGACTGTTTATATATTTTTCCATCATATTTCTTAATATATAAACAGTTTACAAAATTAAGTTCTTCAATTTTTAATCTGTTTGGACTAGTGCGATGATATTATTTTCGTAATTATTTTATCCTAAAGGGTCATAATTAATATTTGGCTCTAGGGCTGTCATATGAGATCCCTAAGAGAGCAATAGAACCAAATGAAGAGCATATACTTAATTTTGAGAGCCCTAGTGACAAATATTAATTTTGACCCTTTAGGATAAAATGATCTTAAAAATAAGATCTTTGCACCAGTTGAAACGAATTGGAAATTGGATCACTTAATTTTGTAACCATAGTTTTTAATATAAAAAAAATGTTAGTCTCTTTTATTTTTTTTATTTCAGTCCATATTGTATTAAAAATAATCTCTTGAATTTTGTAAAAAAATGCTGAATTGCTCTGCGGCGCCTAGGCGGGTTTGGTGCTTGGCGGTGGGTCACCGCCCAACTAGTGGCAAGCGCCATTTAAAATACTAGGTAGTATATTGTAAGGTTCTTTTTGAACACCCACCCGAGAAATCTTGGAGCCGCCACTGCCAAAAAGTCTTTTCCTCCAAATTAATAATTCAATGTAAATGACCAAAAAGATAATAATCATAGCCGATTATCACAATTAAGAACTAACAGCATATGATATCGAAGCTTCTATGGGTCAATATTTTGTGCTTATCATCTGTTATTCTTATAATTCATCGCGGGTTTTTAATTTTTACTTTCTATGTAATGTGAGAGATGTCTGATTATTTTCTCTGAATCGTATGTGATCCACACAATTTTAATTCCTAGTTTTATTTGACACCTGCGTGTAAAAGAAAGAAGCAATCTTGTCACATTATAGTTTTTGCTTTAGGAAATTAGGCAGAAGTTTGGGACTTCATTTAGTTGTTCTAAGTTACTGATAAGATTTTATTGTTGCAGTTCTACGGCTACATCTCTCCCAAACTCGAGCTTGTGAATATGAAAGTAGACTTCTTAAATAGAAATGTTAATGAAGGGTTTAGCGGCGGCGAAAGGAAGCGCAATGAGATTTTCCAACTTGCGGTATGGATTTTTCACCTCTATTTGTTTATTTTTTTTGTTTTGGAAAGTTAGTTTTATTAACCAAAAAAAGCATATTACAAGAATGATCAAATACTCTAGCTAAGCTTGAACAAAGCACTCCTCTTGCAAACAAGAGGAAAAGCACCTATTGGGTAGACAAGAAAGAAAACAAAGGTACAACCCAATCTGAAGAACTAAAAGCACTTACCACACAACATAAGCATCCAAATACTGAGGAAAAACTTAGCAACTTGAGAATGTCATCTCATGACTGAGGTGGTTCATGAGGAATTGAATTCTCTTTCGCTTTAGGTGGAGGAGGACCAACTATCCTTCGTAGGACACCCGTCTTAGCTCGTGCACCCCTCATTTGATGCAGCTTATCTTTGAGTTTCCTCCTATTGTCCTCTTTTGTTGAAGTACTATGGATATGTTCATCTTGTACACATACGTTGTTTGTATCCTTCAACATCTCTTCCTGCACGTAACTTAAAATTTTGAGATTTCAAACTCTTGTAGAAAAATTAGATACGGTGGAAGAAATATAAGCTTTCACTCCCTTCTCACAAATTCTTTCCCGTTTCCATCCCTGTTTCCCTTCTCATTCTCATTCCCCTTATACTGATCTCTTGCCTTTCATTAAGAGTACCTTCAATCCTTTGCTCCTTCTACCTCCAAAATTGATATGAAGATTTTAAAGGAGGTTTAAGGTGACATCTAATGGAAGACTACCAAAGGAATTACATTATGGGGTTTCCATAGGTCGAGATACTGTCTGTCAACCAATTAATTTGCGTTGTGAAGTACTGGCAATACTAGGAGACAATCAAGACCTCTACATTGATCTCAGAATAATTTCCATTCACTGTAATCTTCAAAGATTTTGGAACGACGGTAGATGCATCCATCTCTATGCAAATTTTTGCGAAGTTCTCCCGACTCATATTTTAAGTAGCTTCATCAAGGTACAAAGGCTTGCCTAATATAGTTCCCAGAAACTAATCCCATCCTTATGCCAAAGTTGTTACGGAATATTGAAAAACTTCTCCTGGATAGGCATTTATTAAAATTCACTTCGAGTCAGTTGGATGTCTGGGTTCCATTTCTTCATAATAAGAAGCTTCCCTCCAGAATAATGAAGTATTCCAAATATTCTATCGAAACCATGGTTCAGAGAGAATACCTCAGCAAGACCCTCTCCCCAACTGTTTTCTGCCCAGCACTTTGCTTAGTGGAATGAAAGTTTTTTGTCCAAGAAATAGCCAATGAGGGATAATTCCCATAAGGAAGACCTTTGCATTGCTATTTGTTTTTCTACTATATTAATTCAAGAAGGTAGCACTCTTTTCTGCTTTTCCTTGTTTTGGATTGGGAAGGGCTCCTTTTCTCTTCATGAATTGGAGTTCGGTGCAGTGGTCAATCAATTTGACACCAGTCATCTGAGAATTCCTTAGTCCTGTTTCCAACTTATATTAACTTGGTGCAGGATCAACTGATAAGTGGAAACTGGAAAGCAGTGGCAATTTGGATTCCATTTCTTGGGGAAAGTTAATGATCATATCTGAATCGAGATAAAATGATAAATTTGGTGGTAATGATACTAATGGTATCATGCTTGCAAGTCTTATATTTACCCATTTCCAGCCATTTATTTGGATTAGGCATTTCTAATTACACATTGGAATCGCGGTTTCTTGATTCCAGGTTGGAGAAAAGGATTTCAAAGATGGACTCATGTAATTTATTGTAGGATGAATGTGGAAACGCATACTTGCATTTTTTTATATTTCCCAACACCCATTGATTTTGTTGCCACAACATTATTCTCTTGCTCAATGGTACAATTTAACATGTAACTTGGGGTCAAGTACTCAACATAAGGGTTTCTACCACATTATTTAAATTTAATATCTCTTCATTAATTTTTTATTGGATTTATTTTATTTTTTCCTTTCTTCCTCTGTCCAAACACGGGTAACACATAGCAGGATTTCAAAGCTTTCCCTTTTGTGTCTGTTTTGCAGGTTCTGGGTGCCGACTTGGCTATATTAGATGAAATTGATTCTGGGTTAGATGTTGATGCACTTAGAGATGTAGCCAAAGCTGTGAATGGGATTTTGACAGCCAAGAATTCTGTTTTGATGATCACTCATTATCATAGACTTTTGGATTACGTTAAACCCACTTATGTCCATATTATGGTGAGCAATTTGCTACTGTAATGTTTCTGAACAAGGAGTGGATCGAAGAGGATAGGCTTGAAATGAAACTAATCAATTCTTCATTGCACATTGCATCTATAGTCCGTAAACCGCAACCTACTGTTTTATTTGAATTACATTTCTCATACCATGGCATGTTTGTGTTTTACTATAGGGTTTCTGTTGCCTATGTTTTAGATGATAAATTTGCGCAATTGCATAGTAAACTTTGAAAGCAAATCGGAAGTCCTCTTTTTTGGTGAACCTACGAAGCAAGCTATACACCCATCTCCCACATTTAAGTTAGCATGTGCCTGAGCTTTGCATTTTTCCTGACGTCAAGGATCTGCTGATGTAATATAATTGTTTGTTTATATTTGTGATCCCCACTGGTCTCAGGGTTTGAAGCATCTACTTGCGTTCATATTGCCTGTATATGGCTTCACATTTGCTGCATTTATTAAAACGAGAATTAAGATGTTGAGTACTTTTAAGAGTCCAAAGATATATGCTTGAACAAATATTGGTTTTGCATCTCCATATCCTTAGTGGAAAACTGCATTTTTCATATGTTGATGTCTTTTAAAGTATAATTATTGCTACTTGCTAGATATACTGCAACATTGAAGCCCATATTCCTTGTAATAGCCAGTTCCTGCATCTAGGATTTATTAAGGACATTCTTGTAGCTAAGCATGTGAAACTTTAGGCAAGATTTTATTGCCTTGTCATTCTTTTGATTTATACCTAACAGAAAATTCCAATTTTCTTGCAGGAGGGCGGAAGAATTGTGGAAACAGGAAAGGAGTCCGTAGCAAAACGTATAGAGAAAGAAGGTTATAATGCAATTCCTGCTGCATAAAACCGCTGGGCAGTAAGTGCTTTTTTTCTCTTTTCACCCCACAATTGTCATCCTCGAAATTTGGTTTTCATTCAGGTTAAACCTTTGCATTATCACTTTTCCATCTTGTGTAGCTCAAAATCTGCAAATGATTCAATAAGCAATGGAGGAAAGAAAGACATATAGAGCCCGGTTCCAACTCGCTTACCATACAGTTCTTAATCAGGCAAAGCTGATCTAAAGACGAATTCTTTGGTTTTATTCGTGGAGATGTGGGAGGCATGCCCAGTTTGGCCGAATAATGAAAGTACTTGTGATAGCAAAGCTCTTGTTTGTCCAAATACGTCTTCCAATTGAGATTGTGTAAATTAGTTTTGGCAAGTAATTGTTGTTACTGTGAAAGCATTAGAAGATTGTTTATTGAATTACTGGGAGAAGGCTTCAGGAGTGATTATTCAGTGCCCTAGAAGCATTGCCAAGTGGTGCCCCAACCGCCTCTCCACCACTCATTTGTGGGGGCTCTACGTACTATGTGACAATGCTCCTGGGGAATTGAATAATTTCTCGAAAATACAGGGAATATTGCTCTTGGAACGTTGTTCCCCTTCTCACAACACGTGGGGAGCTCTAGGAATATTTTTTATTATGGAGTAATGTTCCAGAAGCACTTAATAATCACTCGTCACATGGGCATTATCGTCATTAACCTAAGAGAATTTAACTGGGAAAGGATTAGCTCATCTGATGAAGGCCCTCCATATGATTAAACTACAAGAAAGCATATTCGTAATACTCCCTCCTCGATCTTCCTTTGAAGGTTTCTGTTACCGAGTACATTTTTCTTCTCAATTTAAAAGTAATGAGCAAAAGTTGATGGAGTTACCCTTTTATCATTCACTTTTAAACTAATTTGCTCCGTTCAAAAAAAAAAAACCCTAAAAATTGCTACTAATGAGAAAAGGTAATGATGATGGGTAAAAAGAGAAAATGAGTATATGGCAAATGTAATGACGATGTTTTTAAGATGTGTCCTTGTTAAGCTGGAATCCTCCAAAGGGACCAGCAAATGGGAACGGTCTCTACTCTCGAGTCTCCAGGACAATGGTGGGATCTGAGGTTGGTGTTGCCCCTCAAAAGGGCAGCTCCGTGCTATCTTCCACAAGCACGGTCCATTGAAAACGTTCACTTCGTAGAGCTCGTCGTTTGGAACAAGTGTACTAAAAATCAGCTCAATCGCATATCATTAAGTACCTAATCGAAACACATATAACTTGGCAATAATGGGTTTGATCTAGTGTTTTGGATCCATATTTTCAAGATATAAATGTTTCCATCAGATACTCAATAATATCTAATTGAGCTGACTTTTTGTACCCTTGTTCTACTCAACAAGCTTTACAAAATGAACGTTTTCGATTATCGAAGCGAAATTGAAGCAGACCACACTCGCGGGGGGACAGCATGCCCCAGGTCCGACGATGGTGCAACAAGCAATAGAGTGCCTTTGTAACCCAACGTTATTTCTTCAGTTTTTTTATAAGTAGGAGAAGATCATGTACCTGTTTCATTTTCTTTGCTCATATTTAAATTTTTTTTAGTCATCCCAAATGTTTACTTCATTTATAAATTAGCAACCAAAATTGGGCAAAATTCCAATTTTACCCCTTTATTTTTAATTGAAGTAATTAAATACTCAAGTTTAACACAACAAGAAAAAAGTGAATTGCTCATGGGTAATTGTGAAAATCTGAACATTTTTCAAAGTAAATATTCTAACTCCATAAACAGTCGAACTCTCCAAAACAAGCAAACAAAATGAGACCTGGTGAGTAATTACATTTTAAGATAAAAACAAAATAAACTTTTATTTGGTGCTCTTGGAATAATGTCCCATGAGCTTTCTACACCACATATTTGTGTAGAGTTTATCTCATATCGTGTGGGTCAGAGGGGAGGGAGAGGCCTTGGAGCTAGGGCTATGTATGGTCTCGATCAGTTCGAATTTTTGAGAATCCGAAGACTGAACCACGATTCACGATTTTAAGAAAATACATCTATGTCCAGACTAGAAGTTCTATAGTCTGGCTCCAAACCAAACCATGAGCCGTGAGTCACAGTTCAGTTCCGGTTTTTATCCACGAATTATATATAAATTTCACATTTTTAATATAAATTCCAAACTCATGCCCAATAGCTTATATATACTAGTAAGTCTAGTATATATTTTTGGGGAAGTTAAAAGATTTTTTTACACAAACCTGAGAATACAGAAACTAATTACAACGCCAACGACACTAAAAAACAACAAACTCCTAGGATCAAAGACCCTATTGCTGATGGTCCAAGCACTGCAGATTAGTGTATAGTTAACTTACTTATAATTTAACAATTTATAACTACTAGTGTTTATCCGTGCCTACTGCACTTGCGGTTCAAACACTAAATCGATTCACGAAAGAGAATTACTTGTGCTTATGGTGCTCCCCCAACTTATAGGGGTGGAGGTAGATCTAGGCTTTGAATCAGCAACAATCCGTGGTGGGTGAACGTGAGTGGGCCGTGATCAGGATATGGCGGTAGGGATGGAGGATGAAGTGATAACCTAGGTTTGG
>BPLS01000471.1:130921-176695 GCA_019656275.1 Rhododendron kiyosumense | reverse complement strand
TAAAAGCCTTATAATCAAAAATTAATTATAACCCTTTAAGATAAAATGATCAGGAAAATAAGATTTTCGCACCAGTTCAAACGGATTGAAAATTGGAACACTTAATCTTTTAACTATTTTTTTAATATATAAAACTTTTTAGGATCCGGGCATTGAACGCACACCATTTCCAAAACATGCCATAAAAAAATTTGGCCAAATAATGTAAGTTATTTACGAAGATACCATCGGTTTTTATGCGAAAGGTGGAGAAATCTGGACCGTTAAATTTGTTTGCATAGATAGATAAAGTTTGTGTCAAGGAGAAATCTGAACCGTTGAGAAAGAATATTCTTAAATACCCTTGTGCTTTATTAGATAGATTGGTAAAATTATTTCCTAAATATTACATACATACATATATATTTTACACTTGTACATACAGTTATAAATATCTCATGTCCGGTTCATTTAATCCACGGTTCCAAAATAGCAATCCGTGGACCAAACCATATCTCACAGTTTTTCTAATTTTTGAATCATTTTCCAGTCTATTAATCCATGAATCAGAACCAAAACAAATAGTTCAGTTCGGTTTTCACGTTTCATCGAATTTTCCGTGCAACCCTACTTAGGGCATTATTGCAGTAGCACCAAAAAATCTCTCGGTGCCGTGGGGGGTCTCAAAGTCCCTGAACACGACTTCCAATAAATTTCCTCAATCTATTTCTCAATGAGTGAGTCTACAAACCATGAAACCAGCCCATGATCCAACCCATGACTGCTGACGTGGCAGGATGGACCCACATCAATAGCTAAAACAAAAAACAAAAAACAAAAAACCCAAATCTGTTTCTCTCTGTGTTCAAAAAAATCTGTTTCTCTCTCCTCCCTATTCACCAACTCCCATGGACGCCAGTCACGCCACCCATCTTCCCTCAGACTCCCTCCGCTCGCCCACCCATAACCCACTGGTCGCACTCCCACCCGCCGCCGCCGATTCCACCCAAATGATCTCCTGCAAAAGAAAAACAAATTTCATAAAAGTTGCAGAAAATTTGAGTTTGGAACACCCACCAAATAATTTCAGAAATATAAATTGCATGATCTGGGGAGGGGACTGGAATTGGGAGGCCGGAATTTGAGTTTGGGTGGTATCGGCGGCGGCGGCTGGTGGGAGTGGAGGCGCGGCGGTAGCAGTAAAGGTAGGAGGAGAGGACGGGGTGTTCCGACACAGGTGATAGGCGGCGAGGACGTTGTGGTGGGTGGAGGTCCGGAGGGTTGGTCACCGGAGGTGAATCCGGTGGTGGTGGGAGTTGCCGGTGGCGATAGGTGTTGACCTCTCCGCCTCCCTCCCTCCCTCTCTCCATGAACCAGAGATTGGGGTTGGGAGAAATTGATTTTTCATTTTTTATTTTAATTTTGGGTTTTCGGTGGTAGACGCCGGCAGCTGTGGGAGTCGCCGGTGGTGGCCCTGGTGGGTCGACCTCCTCTCTCTCTCTCTCTACAAAACAGAACCAGATCGGGGAAGAAAAAAATTCAGTTTTTTTTTTTTTTTTTTAAAGTTTGGCTGTTGCTGACGTGGCATGGGACCCACCCGCCACGTCAGCGTCATGGGTTGGGTCGTGGGCGGGATTCCTGGTCTCTAGACTTTTCGATTTCTCAATTCACTCATTACACTCTAAAATCTTCTTCCAAATCCAATCCAATCCAAACCAAACAGTCATATGTCAATTTGACACACGAACGCTTATTATTACACGGTGGGCAAGCTTCTTGCATTTAAGATAGACAGATGCGCATGTAGGCGGAGGAGACTGTGTATCTGCCATATTTTTTGTGCCAGCAGCAGCACTTGTGATATCGAATCTACAGTTGCGCATTTTCCAGGGCCAGAGGGCATGCCTGCCTGCAATGCAAGGTTGGTTCAGATTAGGCTTTACCCTTGTCTTTTCACTGTCCTTTTCCAAATTCAATGACTTCTACCTGCACCAACGTTAATGGGTAAAAATTCTATGTTGTCTTTTTGTGTTTGTGTGCGTGGGAGTGGAGAACGACCGTGGGTACCGCAATGGAGGGTACCGACTTTTAGGGTTTTGCACAAATAATTATTCTAATCGTTCATTAATTTTATAATTATTTTTTGAGTTACCCTCTAAAAAATCAACTGAATTAGATATGTAGATGTATAAGTTGTTGATCCAATCGTTCAAGTTTCATTCAAAATCCTTAATTCTAAAAGAAAACTTGAAAGATTGTACCAATCACTAATACATATCCAACTGATCAGCTGGGTTTTTTTTTTTGCAGGGCCAATAAAAAATTTATTCTAAAGTTGATGAACGATTTGAATTATTCACGTGAAACCCACAAGTGAACCCTACATGCTATCTATACATTTTCGGTACCTCATATTTCGATACCACTGGCATTCTCGTGAGAAAGAGGGAGAGATTGATTTTTAATTGAGAGGTAATTTCACTCCAAAAATTCCAAGGCATTGACAAAAAAATTATTAATGCTTTATTTGGAACATGGAAAACGGAAGGCATAACTGCACAATAAAGGCACTGAATTGATATGCTTTTACGTAAGATTATTTTTTGGGCCAAAATTCAACAATCTAGGTCCTGTTCCGCTAAGTTACTTATTTTTTAATTATTTTTTATTTTACGAGACATATTATTTCTCTCATAATATTAATATATCACAAATATATTACATTTAATTCAAAAAATAAGTACTTATCTAAAAAAGAAGTGCCTATTTTAGTTAGTGGGACACATATACATATGCAAGTGGATTCTGTTCTAACTTAAGCCATATTTGGTTGTCAATATGTTCTCCAAGGATTGTACTCCTAGATCCATTATGTTACTTCCTCTGTCTCATTTTAAATGTTTCTTACAGGAAATAATGTATTTTCAAATTCTAAAAAATATATTTATATATATTATTTTTTTACACCAATAAACACGAATTCATGTATTTTCAAACCCCCCAAAATATACTTCTATATACTATTTTTTTTAGAGTTTGAAAATGCACGAATCCCCGTAGGAAATATTTAAAATAAGATAGGGGAATGGTAGTTAATTACAGTGAGTCGTCTCTTTTTTCAGATAAAGAAATTAAAGTACGGTTATTTATATTTTTTCTTTTTTTTGCATCAGTTTAAAGATTTTAATTATTAGTTCTTTAAATTGGCAGAGAAATTTTCATTTAAATACATATGGATTTTTCATAATCAACTGCATTTTGGAACGGGGAGTATGTCTTTTTATCTTCTGAAGTGATCGACCTGCAAAGACTATTCACACTATATTTTTTGTATTTTTTTGGCTTGATATTTTGGTTTGTCTTTTCAATATTATTGTTAAATTCACCTCTTTTTTTATAATTATCTATCTCGACGAGATGAGTCTACAAAGTAAACAACTAATCCTAAAAATTACAACAAAAAGTTAAACAAAAAATATGAAAATTAAGTTTTAGTTAAAAAAAAATGCTGAAGATAAAAGTATAATTAGTCAAACGGTTTCTTGGTTTGGTATTCTGCTCTTTCATTTCATGTTTTGCTAATCTCTTTCGGAGCATCCAGACATACTTTTGATGCACCGCCACATGGTATTGCTAGAGCACAAGAGTCTCACTATACATTCACGTGAGATTCACACACTTATGGATATTGTAGAATATTGTGATGCATGTTGAAGGATCTTGAAGTAATTGCCTAGTGGAGGTAGTAAGTGAAATTACTCTTACCCTTCTGAGCAGGAACGGAACTAGGAAGGGGCATATGGAAGCCACGGTCCCAACGTAGTTTTGGTTTTTTTTTTTTAGAATTTTAGTATTAATATTAGTTTTTTTTTGTTTATTAAGAGCACCTAAATATTGTGTTTTGTATTGGGTGTTATTTAAATGCTTTAAGAATGTGTTCGTTTAGATCCCAAAACTCAACTCAACTCAACTCACCTCTCTTCGCACGGTTTCCCAAAAGTTTTTCGTTCAATTATTAATTTTATTTCTTTTTCCTATCTGATCTCCACTCATTTCAAAATGTTGTTCATAATTCGGCCCCCGCGTTTACAAAATCCTGACTCCGTCCCTGTTTCTGTGTTAAAAAAAAAAAGAAGGATCCTGAAGTACCAATTATTGACAATGTCAATCCAGGGGTACCGTAGTGCGGCTCCACCCTAGAGCTCAGTAGGGCAGCCAAAATGACATCGTTTTGAACGTGTTCGGATTGGGGACTTCAAAACTACTCGAGGTTTTGGAGATGGAAGTTTTTTTCTTAAAAAAATCCCCGTAGTGCAGAACCCTCATCACGCAGTGAGCTTCAAAGGTATTAGGGGACTTTATTATGCATTAAAATCACTGTGCAGTGCATTTAAGTCGTTTATGTACACTTTAAGAATATTTTCTTTGCACTTAGTATTTCTCAAAACAATATAATAGCCAGCCACTCTTCGATGTCCATTCTCATCAAAATTTGAAAAATACAAAGGCCATTCATGATAAACTTAAATACAGTAGTACAAAAATGTAAAATCATGCTAATACTTGGGAAAATGATATTGCCATTTCAAAAATTGATGGAGGCACTCCAAAATCAGTGCAATTCCAAAACCAAAAAGTGGTTTTGGAATTACACTAATTTTGAAGTGCCTCTATCAATTTTTGGAGTGATAATATCATTTTCCTAATACTCGAGGGATTCGACAAATGAAAGTGATTTTCGCACCTCTTTTCTATCGCACTTTTCTTTTTGTTTTTTTGTGGGAAATTACCAAAACACCCTTCCACTTTTCAATATTTCATTATTGTTGTTATCCAAATATTTATTGTACAAATTTTAAGGCCATTTTGATAATTTTACACACTAAAAACAAAAAGGGAAGTGCGGTTAGTAAAAAATAGAGTGCGGAAATCACACACTTTCAGCGAATGGTTTTTTTTTGTTCTCTATCCTAGGGGACGTAGAGAGGGAAATGAATACTTACGGAAATCGAACCTTGCCTATACGCATGGGAATATAAGGAAGACACCAACTGCGCTCGCACTCCACTTGCGGCGAATGGTAAATCTAAGCACCAAAAAGTGTAACGTCATAAATTTCTGACCAAAATGAAAGTTACGTGAGTTTCTAATTCGAACATTAAATAAAATCCAACCCCTCCACGATAAATATTATCCTATCAAATTGAATGATTATTCAAGATCTCCCGGATAACTTAGACAATTCAAGAAAAGAATCATTATTCGAGAATGACTTGTTAAATGAAATGGCATCTTCTTAAGAAAAAGAAGTCGAAAAGACTTCATAGCATAAATAAGTCCAAGGAAATAAATTGAATGATGTTAATATTTTTTTACCGCAATTAATAGTAATAACAATGTAAACACAACTGAAAAATTTATGAATCATACGCTTGGAAAGAAGAAGGTATCAATCGACAATTATTCTCGTACATCACTATAGTGCAGAGATGCACTACAACATCTTCGAACAGTGTTTCGAGAGCTCTTAATAACTTTTCGTAAAAATTGATGTGGTGCTTGAAATTATTTTTTCTGAAGTCAAAAAAGGACTCTTTATTGTGCTTGTGTGTGAAATTTCAAGATGCGTTTTCGCTAAATCAAATAGACTGAAGGCTAATGATAATAGTCACGTCGCTTCCGTTAATTGTATTTTACGTATGCAAAGAGAATGACCCATCAAAAGATCCACGTAAATATTTACTTTA
Organism: Rhododendron kiyosumense; assembly: GCA_019656275.1. Taxonomy (NCBI): domain Eukaryota; kingdom Viridiplantae; phylum Streptophyta; class Magnoliopsida; order Ericales; family Ericaceae; genus Rhododendron; species Rhododendron kiyosumense. The sequence goes on along the minus strand of BPLS01000471.1, from coordinate 170,969 downwards.
AAGTCCATTCAATTTAGCGAAAACGCACGCATGCACCAAAAATTGTTGGTGGTGGGTGGTCAAAAAAAAGTAGTGTAATTTTCAATGCGAACAGTATGAGTAGAAGTTGAAAAGCAAAGCCCCTGCCTGCCTGCCTGCCTGCTTGTCTGCCCTTTCACTTCTACTAGTACTCCTGTAGTTTTCTTGAGAGAGAGTATACCCACATGCCCACACAGCAAAACTGGGGATTCTCTCTCTCTCTCTCTCTCTCTCTCTCTCCCTCTTTACCTTATGGTTTTCTCTCTCCCTCCCCTGAGTCCCCTCCCTCTGATATGAAACGTCCAAGGGGTTTAATACACTGGATTTTGGATTTATCATGTAGTATATAGCAGGGCCCTTCTTCTCTCTTTTACTTTCCCCTTGTGTTATTTAGTACTGTTGGATGTTTTTTCAGAGACACACAAATACAGTATTTTGGAACAAGTCGCTTTCCAGTCTCTGATTCTCATGACGACAGCGACCCATCATCATCTCCCTTCCTCTTCCATATCCATAAAACAAATCTCACAAACATCTTTTCTTAATTTTCTCATCCAGCAATCTCTCTCTCTCTCTCTCTCTCTCTCTCTCTCTCTCTCTCTCTCATCTTCCCCTTGCATATTTCCTCGAATTTTGTTGCATAAGCCTTTCAGCTTCCTCTTTTGTTTTTTTCTTATGCTGTTTTTGTTTCTTGCTGTGAATTGTCGAATCTGAAACTAATCTGCAGCATCCGTGGAGACATGGTGCTTAATGTAACCATGACATCTCTCAGACCCTCAGTTAAGTTTTTTTTTTTTTTAAATCTCCTTTCTTTCTTGTAGCCTAAATTTCCTCTTGAAGATATGTCGCTCCTTGTGCAGCACTTTTGTGTTTTTATGTATTTATTTTGCTGGGTTTTCTGAAATTTTTGTGACTTTTAGTATCAGAGAAGGCTAAGAAAATTAGGATTTGACAACATAAGTATATGAATAAGTGAATATGATCTGTTTTTGTCTGGATCATTCAGTTTAAACAATCATGGGTAAAGTGGGAATCGGCTCTTTCATTTCTGTTTACCAAGCTTGAAATAGGGTTAGAGTTTGTGTAGGCTGATTCTGCCTAGCTTTTCCTTTTTGTGGAGTAATTTATTATTTTGTTGCAAAATTAGGGCCATACTTTTTTATTTATCCTTTAAAACAAGGACCCGGGGATGCTACCAAGCTTCTTGTTGAGCTAATTCAGAACGGCCGATCTACGCGTTCATCTTGGCACAGACGATTTGGATCGAATCTGAGTACATATAAATTGCATACAAATCTGAATCGTCTTAGTTAAGATCCGAGCCATCAATTTAAAAAAGAGATGAGCGCGGTTGGATCGTCCACCCTGCACCGCTTCTCCCATAACAAGATATGCATTAAATGCTTTTCTTGTACTTGTTAAACTCTTTGGTTGCAGCTTTATAACAGAAATGTTAAGCCAAAAATGTGCGAAAGAAAACCAGGTTAGATACACAATTTAAGCTTGCTTTTAATGACTAGGGTTGAAATTTACAGTCTCTTTTGATTTACTATTAAACAACTAATTGGTTGCAAGTATACTTTAATGCTTTTCTTGCACCGATCAAAATCTTTGATTGTAGGAACAGAAAATTTAAGCTGAAATTTTGAAAATACAAAACCAGGATAATTACGAAATTTATTTAAGGTAGCTTTTACTATATAGCTTTGTTTTGTTTTTGTTTCTTTTTCTTGTGTTGGACTGATATGATTTGCAAAATGGATTTTGGTTTGGAAACTAATCTTTGTACAGGTAGATTGAAAACCAATTGTAGGGCTTACCATAAGGAGAAACTTGCAAGTTTTATGATTTATCAAATTCTTTATATGATAACTTGCAAAAATCGCGCTTAAAGCTCATCGTAGAGTTGTGATTCTTGTGAATCCCTAATCATCATTGTGAATTGCTCATATTTGTGTAGTTGTTACTTATTCTTCTAATTCTCACCGAAGAGAACTACTCAAAGCACCTTGGAAAAAAAACCATCTCACAATAATCCGTTCCCTCATTGTTTCGATCTCAAACATGAAGAAGGCAATATATTGACCTAATTAATCAAGAAACGAGTATTGTTTCTGTGGCGTATATTTAACTTGCAAATTTAGTATTTTTCCTTTGTTGTCTGATGGCAGAAACCTATGTGTGGTTATAACATAAAAGTTGTAGCTGCATCACAAATTCCGTAATTGCTGATCTTTGAAATCACGGTGTAATTAGTTGTTTGTAGTTTTCTCTTTAACGAGTTGCATTAGCAAAACTAAGCATTTGAAATCATATATTCTGGATGTTTCTCATACTGCAGAAAACTCACTGTCGATTTTATTAACGATTCTGCCCTTCACCACACATGATTTGGAGAATTAACCTTGGTAATAGAGAAATTTCGTTGATTCTGATTTGTGTCAGTTGAATGCAGTTGAATTAGGTAACCAGTCCAAAGAAAGGAGCTGCAGAGGAATGGTCCGAGAGAGCTTCCTTCAGCCCACCTATGGAGGATATCAGGGGTCTGAATTAGCTGCCGACTCATTCATCCGACCACTCAGTAGAAAAAGCATTCGCTGGTTGCATGCTACTGTGGTTGCGTGAATGATGCGGGAGATAGTTTTCATTCTTCTCCCTCTGTGCTTGGACTGAAGGGAGCTCCTTCTTTCTGCTGCCTTGTATCACCTCCTCCCCTTGATTCATGACATGTTTCGTATTATTGTTGCGGTAAGGCACTCAAATGTATCATGTAGTATTATTGTGTAGTTAAACAAGAGTGACGATGGTGGATGTAAGGTACATTTGGAGAATCAATTGTCCTTTTGTGTCGGGCCTAGATCCTGTGCAAAAGCTTTGCAAATTCCTAATAAATTGAACCATGTAAACTTCATTTGTGATTACAAGCATCGATAATATTTTATCTTCTTCCAAGTTATTTCAGGCTCATAAATGCTTAAGTAATGATCCTAATCCAAACACATTGTAAGGCTCATTACCGCTCGGCACTTGTGCAGTTGGAAAACATCACAAATCTCCTCTCGTTGTTTTGCCCTTCCTTGCTACAAAACTTGGCTACTGTGGTAACCACTATTCTCCATATGTTGCCCTTCTTCTTTTTTTCCCTTTAGTATGTGTAGTGTAGCTAGGGTTATCCTTTGTTACTTCTCTTGTGTTATCCTGATTTCTCTTTAGAAAAGAGTGCTATCTCCTCACTATAGACTAAATTAGATCCACCATGTTCAACGACAGTGGCTTGAAGTGGTTTGTAAGCAAAACTCACTTAATTTCTTGTTATTTATTTCAGATGGGAGCCTCATCCTTTGTTTTGGTAAATCAAAAACTAAAGCTTCTGTTTACACTTGTTTCTAGTGTAAGCCTTTCCTTCTATGTTGAACGTTTTGTATAAAGGTCAGTGCTAATTGCTCTTTTCTTTTGTCTAGTCTGGAGACGCAAAGCTGGAATTCTTTTTGCTTTTCTTTCTAATCGTTTTGCTGCAGTAGGACAATGCAATGGAGATTGAAAGTTGAAGCTGAGTTGAGGTATGTTTCTGGAAAGTACTTCCGTTCTTAATAAGTTCCGCTATAGCTTAAACTTTGTTGTTTCACGACGGCTTTCGCCTTCAAGATGGGTGCTTGGAGCAGATTTAGGTTTTGTTCCAGGTCCAACTCTTGCAGAAACTTTTGGCCTCAAGAAGTAGTGATGAAAGTCCACTAAAATAATAAAACAGCACGTTTCTGATTCCTTTTTCCACCCTAATCTGAATTTAAATATGATTTCTCACTAGCGGATCGCACACTTCGATGCCTAGTTGTGTCGAGAAAGTACAAAGTTTGCATATGCTTTAGGGTTTAAAATTCCAGTTTGTTTCCTTTCATCAAGAAAGGAAGTACAAGTCCATGGGTGCTTTTAGGTTTAAAATTCCAGTTTGTTTTGGTTCATCAAGGAAGAAAGTACACTTTGCCTTAGTTTTATTCCATCTGCATGTGTGCGGCCCCTAGTTTCATTGGTTCAGACCATATATTATATAAGCCATTTGCTTGGTTGGTTTTAATGTTTATTGTATTAATTTCTTGGACAGGTGAGGAGGGCCCTTCTTCTTCTTCTTTGTTGGTTTTAAATTTGGGTTATGGGAGTTTTTCCAAATGGGGGTGGGGGGGACCTCTCCACCCCAGATCCTGTTTTGGTAATGTGCTTTGCTACAGTGCTGGTGCAGGTTGTACTGTACCTTGGTGGAAGGATACCTACTGTTCCTAAGAGTCAAATACTAGTAGATGCTGTCTTGCTGTGGTCCCATTTTCTCATCAAATATTGTATTGTTTGGAAGAATGATGCACATAATGAACCAGTGGTGGTCACTGGTCTATATTTTATTGGAAGTTGGAATCCTGTAATTGTCATCTCAGTCGGAATGAGATGCACAGAAATTACTTCATAGTTCATAATGGGAAAAATAGGAAGTTCATTTATCTTTAAGGAAAAATAAAGTTTCAAATAGGTCCATTTAGATATGTTTGTATATAAAAAAATTAGAGCAGTTTCCGAAATCCACAACTATACACCCAACCTTTTAGTGAAAGTTAATCCTAAATACTCCTCTCTTTTTGATAGGCAAATCCTACATACTCCTGCTAAGTTCAGGTGATGTTTCTTCTTTCCAAAATTTCTTGAGTGCATAGTTTTTTGAGTGGTAGGTAGGGGACACAAAAAAATTTGTTAGGAGGGGGGGACCTCCAAAACTAACCAAAGTACGCAGGAGAGAGGTAGGGGACACACGCGCGGCCACCATACTAGCCAAAGTACGCAGGAGTTACGGGGCCGTAGGGGAAAATTATCTAGTTGGTTGCAGTGTTGGACAGGGATCATACAAACTGCTAATGGACGGAATTTATATACACCAACTATAGCTCTAGGTTTTTGTCCCATGGTGTTGGTCGACCCCATGGCTAATAGGCTGACGTAGCCTCTGGTCACGTAATCCTTCGAAATACTCTACGCTCGCGTTCTTAATACTCGATCTCGCAGATTCTAGTACCACATGTGATTGAAATACATTATCCCGATCGCGCTCCTGTTCACGCACGCGCACCAGAATCATGTGACACATGCTGTCACAACTCTTCATGCCACGTTGCCATAGGGTGCACCTGGTTCCATGGTGTTGATGTCGATTCGATTTTTTACGTGGACAACTAACTTGGTTTGTCCGATGACAGATTTAGAATTGGTTTTTCAGACATTTTAGTTGGTATATTTCGAACGTGATGCTACTGATTAGTTGAGAACAGATTTTTCCGACACTTGTCAGAAGGAAAAAAAAAAAAAAAAAAAACCCTTAATAGAACTATAATATTGATCAGTAATGAGAATCCTTCTCCCATCTATTATTTCTCGTACGATTCTTCATGTGAATGAATGTAAAATCCATTTCGGTCTCATTTGCCATTTGCCGATTTGAGTTGCTCATTTTGTAAAATTCGATGTGTTAATCATCTGAGTAAAAGAACAAGATGATTAGACTGTGGTATCCATTTGAACGAAATATTTGCGTAATAGAAATGAATGGTTAAACTTTAAACGTCTATTTCTATTTAACGTCTTTTAAATATGATTCGACAAAGCCTTTATGAATTTGATTTTGCGTCATGTTGGATATGCAAACTACGCAAATGGCCACTAAGAGTAGAACATACACATTTTTTCCTGCAAACAAATGTGCTTCGCTTTTGGAAAACCGGAAAAAAAAAAAAAACACAGTAGTTGTGCTTCTGTGGTTATCCATCAAAATATGGGTAGATCATCAGGGAAGAAAGAATGATGGTGCCATTTGATCAGCTCAGCATTTTGATTCACGTATAAGTAATCAGAAAAACTTCTTTACGGCTGTTACCATAAATAATATTACGCAATCGCGTGCGTTCAAAAGTGTTTTGGACAGTCAGGATTGAAAACCAATTTTGACCGGTAACCGGTCAAAATTGAAAACACAGCTCAATCATTGATTGCGCAAATGGACGTGTGAGATTGCGTGGAGTTGTGAATATAATAAGTTTCTCTCGTAAGTAATTACTTGAGTTTTTGATGAAGAATATCTAAATTGAACTTGTAAGCTGGCCCAATTGATTAGGAACTTGTTCCAAGTTTACTAAGGTCTCGGATTTTAAATTTTGACGTCAGATGGTGTTAAATGAGCTGTCGAAGCTTGATCATTACAGACTACAGAGGGACAGATGTTCAAGTCAAACCCGCAAACATTTGTTGTTTTGTTGCGGAAGAAAGGTTAGACAATTTCTACGGCTTCCCGGATTGGGTCATTGCCCTCCTCGATGGAGATATCTATATATCCTGGACGGGCCCAGGTAAGCTCAGCAAGGCCTTGGCTTGGGCAATTCCCGGGTAGGGTTACATAAACAAACCAAACTTTAACATTTTTTAAAATTCGTTAAGAGTTCAAATCAAGCTTGAACAAGTTACTATCCGGCTTGTTCGACTTATTACATATAAAAAACTCAAGCTGCTTGAGAACAGCATGTATTTGGCTTGATTGAAACTCATATGAGTTCGGCTCATCTCATAAACAAGCTAAGCTCGATCATGTTTTTAAAACTCGTTAAGTTCTGAAACTAAGCTTGATTAGCTACATGCTTGTCTCATTTGGCTCTTTTATCACCCATACCCCCGGACTAGGGCAACCAAAAAAAAATCATGTCCATTTATATATATATATATATATGTGTGTGTATTTTGACGAAGATATAACACAAACAATAGAGCTGGTTTTTTGGTCAACAACATGCATTTTCACAGGTTCAATACTTGTGCCCACCATTCAAAGTCTTTTTAAACCTTTTTTATGTTGTCTATATATCTAAAATTATAGTGGCAACTTTATATTTATCACTAAAGCTAGCAGGCTGACACATTCATGAAAAATCACTTTCTTTTAATGACATCTTTGTGGCAAGTCAATGTAGAACAATTTTCTTGTAGTGTTATTTGCTTCAGAAAATGCAATGAGAATGTGTGATTTTTTTTTTGTAATTGGTTCGTGGTAATCATAAAGCACTATAATCAGGGTTACAATTTAATTTTTTTTATGTAATTTAAACTAAAAGCACTATATGTAACCTTGATTTTGGTTTTTTGACATGTCTTTTTTATTTTCTATAACTTAATAGCAAGCGGGTAATCAAACTTGTAGTCGGGCTTGGGCAACCCAAATATCGGGGCTGGTCAGACTATCCATTACTTAACTAAGTGTTAGAGAAGCCGTAACGCCATTTACATGGATATAGTGCCCCTACTTTTGGACAATTTATGGGCCTTGGCTGATGTTATCTTAATTATCTATGTACTGGATCTATCTATGTAAATTTTGTTACGATTATTGATGCCAATGCTCAAAGTCTCCTCTGGAAAGTGAAAATTGTTTGATATGGAAGCGGCTAGCTTGTCATGATTATGATCTTCTTCTTCTTCTTTTTTTGACTAATGAGAGACTCATATATAGTGTTCTGAAAAGGTTTTGCACTGATGTTGCTAGTGTAGTGTGACTTCTGAAAATTATGATTGCTAAGTTTGATGGAATATTGTGTGGGGCAATACACTTGAAAAGAGGGGTATAAAACTAAATACACATCAAGGGACCATTCATTTTGGTTTTGGAAGGGAGATTGATAGAGTAACGCATATACTACCCATCTCTTGTCAAAAAAAAACTCGGTTTTTTTAGATGGGGGAAGGCCAAGGGCCTATTACATTAGCGAATTGGGGGTGATGTTCTACAGTGATATGCGCGGTTCCGTGTTACGTACCTTCAAGTCGTCAGATTGTGCATCCGACGGTTCAGATCTCATCTCGACAATAAACGGTTCTTAATCGTTAGTTGCCAAAATGAGATCCGACCTGTCGGATGCACGATCCGATGGCTCGAAAGTGTGTACCACAGTTCTGTGCATCACACTGCACAACACCATCCTGAAGTCCTACGTTAGCTTCAAGGGACACCAAGTGGAAATGCATACAAGAAAATAAAACAAAATTAAATATTACTTTTAACATATTATTAAGTGTTGGGAGTAATTATTTTTAATAGATTATTTTCCAAATGTGGGAAAAGAAAGTTATTTATATATCCTTTCTTCAAACGTTTTTTATTCTTCATAATTTCTCTTTTTCTTTAAGAAGAAAATCTAGTTTGGGCCTATAAAACCATTTATTGAGGGTAAGTTAGTAAAACATCACTTTTCTTCATTATATCCACGCATATCGACTACAAAACAAACCAAGCATACACATATCCTCCTCCTATAAAATACCAAAATCCTCCTTATATCATATCTACTCATATATTATATTCGCGATAAACATATCTAGTCGGCAAATGGCTCATCAGAGTAGATTTCCAAAGAAGGCCTGAGAGGGCAAGCCCCGACAACTAAGCAAATCTATTCTATTCTAACATATACGTGCTCGGATTTACGCGCGACCCAGTAGGGAGAGTCCTAATGGGTGATCGGCCCACTACTCCAAAAAGAATTGAAAATCCTGCAAGGCGCTTCCCAGCAGTGCACCCTGCATGACAGATCTGGACCGTTTATCTTGGCAATCAATAGTTTAGATATATTTGTTATTTTTTACCGGTAAAAGTTAACTATTACCAGTCAAAAATAACAAACGTATTTGAATTATTGATTGTCAAGATGAACGATTCAAATCTACTCTGCAGAGCGCCCTACAGGGTTTGCCCCGCAAAATCTCTAGATCCCCAAAGCGGTAGGGGTCTTAGAGGGAAGCGGGGACTGTGCTGCACAGCTTAGTGCTGTGCAGCCTCCGGTGCCGCCTTGCCGGCATCGGTCCGACGATCGGAGACGTCCGCTGCGAAGAGCTCGTCGAGTACTATAAGTGTACCAAAAATCAACCCGATCAAATATCGTTAAGTGTCTCATCGGAATACATATAATTCGAAAAAAATGGATTCAGTGGTTTTGATCCAGTGTTTCGTATCCATTAAGATTATTTTTTTTCCAAGGTATATGTATTCCGATAAGGCACTTAACGGTATTTGATCGGGTTGATTTTTGGTACACTTGTAGTACTCGACGAGCTCTACGCAGTGGACGTCTCCGATCGTCGGACCGATGCCGGCAAGGCGGCACCGGAGGCTGCACAGCACCAAGCTGTGTAGCACAGTCCCCGCTTACGTCTTAGAGACGCAAAGAGTGGAGACTCTCTTGCACCATCTCGAATTCTTATGGGAACTACTACTCCTAATGGCCTGTTTGGATGGCGGAGAAGACGGCGAATTTGTGAGGCGGCCGGATTTGTAGTCCTGGTCCCACTCAAATCCGGTGTTTGGTTGAGTTTTGAGGGAGCCGGAGATAAACGCTGTAGCGGCTTCAAATCCACCTCCAGGTGGATTTGTGAAGCGCTGGTCCGACCCCGTCGTTGGCAAATCCGGGAGGTTTCAGACGGTTTTACCCCTCCAAATCCCCCCTTGAACCAGAAGAGAAAGAATTTTTTTTTAAGAAATTCGGTTTGATAGAGAGAGAAACGAAGACAAAAAAGACTACCGCTCGTCGCCGGAGCTGCTCTCTCTCATCCCGCCCACCCTCTTCCTCTGCTTCTTCGCCAAGGGCCCTCTCCTGCCTGTAATCGGAAGAGATTTTGAGGGAGATTTGAGTTTTTCAGTGGTGAAGGTGTAGGGAATTTGGGGATTCGGGTGTACACAGTGAGGATGAATTTGGGCATTTGGTTGCAGGTGGTGAAGAAGAAAACAGTGGGCGGGGATTTTGGGATTTCTGGTGGTAAAGAAAGGCAACAACATATACATATGTATATGTATTATGTATGTATGTATGTATGTATGTATGTATGAATTATGTTTTTTAAAATTACCTCACATATTGTCAACCAGTACTCTAAATAAATACATAAGGATTTTCTTTTATAAAATTTGGTTTAAATTTTTTTTTAAATAGTAATAAATATTAAGGTTTCAACATTGTAAAGATAAAATGAATTTATTTTATCCAAAAAATAATGATAAATATGTATATATTCTAATTATAATGAAATTAATCCTTATAATCTATTAAATTAATAAACTGGGGGCAATTAAGTCATTTGACATCTTATCCCATCATATCCACCTTCCAAATCCCACTTCTCAACAAAGCATCCAAACACCTCGTTACAAATCCACCCTTCTTAAGGGGTGGGACCACCCTTCTTAATATATCACCCCTCATTATATATCCATCTTCAAATCCACCCTCATTACATATCCACCCAAATCAAATCCTTCATCCAAACGGGCTGTAAAGGAAGGAAGATTGACCAAGGCCATTGGACTCATCAAAATGCCAACATAATCCGCACCCTAAATACAAGTTACCTAATCCTAATGGAATTCAACCCTCTATATGAACACACCCATAATACAAAGGTACCTAGCATTAGTTTCCGAAAAAAATACCAATAACTTAGACTTTTTGTTTTGTCTTTATCTAATTTTTTTTTTTTTTTTTTGCATTTGTGTTCAAGCTTTTGTAGGTTGAGACGAACTAAAAAATTAAAAAAAATTACCGAAATATTTTTAGAAATATCCAACTTTTTATACTTTTTAGTGGATATTTTCAAAAAAAAAATTTAGGTAAAAGTCATAATTTTTTATTTTTTTGATTTCTCTCATTGAAATAAATAATATTACATAAAAATTTAACGCAAAATTAATAAATTCAATTTTTTTTATAAAAACAAAACGAAAAAAGCCTGGACTCTATTTTTATTTTTATTTTTGAAAAAAACTAGGCCCTAATCCTACGGCTCCTAGGACTAGGAGTCCTAGCTAGGAAGCTTCCCAAAATTCTCTCTCTCTATATATATATCTCTCTCTCTCATTGTTGTGACGCAGCCACAGCGTCACTGGATCGCCCACGACCTCAAGCCCCGCTGATCGGATTGGAATAACGCCTGAAGGCGCGTAAAATCCAATCCATACAGACCTAACTGATTCCGATTATCGAATCAGGTTTTCCGTCGAATTACTACGTTCATGTATCGAAGCTTTCTGTCTTTTTCATGGACTCGCACTTTTTAACCTTTGTTAACGAGTTCACAGGTTCTGGTGGACCTTAGCCGTCGTCGATGCTGAGGAGGGCCAATTTGGGTATTTGATCATCAGGAATTCGTAAGTCCACGTACTTATTTTTTTTACCTTTCTTAGTAATAGATCTTTCCACTGAATTATTCTAGTTTGTTAGGAAAGAAAAAGTTTGAGCTAGCCAACCAATTCCGATTATCAGTCTTCAAAGTGATAAATCCGTTGAGAATTGGGATATAATAAGAGATGTTCATAGGGTAAAATCATTAATTGCTCCCGGAGCATTGCTCTTCTCTACCACGCATTGGTGTGGACTCTGTCATAAAGTAGGTGGCTGCCACACCAATGTGTGGTGGGTACCGGGAAAGGACATGGCTCCAAGTGGCGGTGCTTCAAGAGTAGTGAATAATTAATAGTGGTTCATAGGGCTGCATCTTGAGTTAATTGCGTTAAGAACAGTTCATCGATGATAGGAGTATAGTTTTTGCTTTCCCTTTTGCATTGTCTTTTTTTTTTTTTTTCTTTTTTCCCCCTCTAAATTTTGTAATCATTATTTCGAGTCGTACCTGTCACCTGTGTTGTTCTGGCAATTATTATGTAACCACACACTCACACAAACACTTTACACAACCGCACACATCTTTTGGTGGGGTCACACACACTGGAGGTGTATAGTGTGTGGGTCCTAATGTGAATGTAAGTGAGTTTGTGTAAATGTTTGTGGTTGTAAAATGATGGGTTGTTCTGGATGCTGATGTCCTGCATTCTGCAGCATTGGTTTCTCTACAGGTTCATTAACATCCCCTCTTCCAAGATGAGTTCAACACTTTCATCATCTAGTGGAATTCTTGTGCCATCTACGCTTGGTACCTGTGAGTCCGAGGTCTCCGGTCCTTTTGGCCAAGTACAATCGGATTATTATGACCATGATGAAACAGAATTGCTCTCGGTCTCATGGAATCAAGACAATGGTTGCTTTGCTACTGGAACATGTCGTGGTTTTTCTATCTATAACTGTGACCCTTTTGAGGAAACTTTCAGACGTGATCTGAAAAGTGGAGGATTTGGAATCGCTGAGATGCTTTTTCGGTACAATATTCAGGCACTTGTTGGTTGTAAGTCCAATTCCCAGTACCCTCCTAACAAAGTAATCATTTGGGATGACCATCAGAGCAGGTTCATTGGTGAACTTAAATTTAGGTCCAAGGTTCGGGCAGTGAAACTAAGACTGGATCGTATTGTTGTTGTTCTTGAGCACAAAATATACGTATACAATATTACGGATTTCAAGCTTCTTTGTCAAATAGAAACTCTGGCCAACCCCAGGGGGCTTTGTTGCCTTTCACAGGACTCGAATACATTTGTCTTGGCTTGCCCAGGTCTTCGACGAGGGCAGGTTCGAATTGAGCACTTTGGTTTGAGTATGACAAAGTTCATATGTGCTCACGAATCTCAAATTGCTTGCTTAACCTTAACAATGGATGGGCTGCTTCTTGCAACTGCCAGTACAAAGGGTACTTTGATAAGAATTTTCAACACGGTGGATGGGACTATGTTACAGGAGGTATAGTGCTGGATGATCTGTTCTTTTCCCTTTGTCATTTTATATCCTTTTGAATTTGGTCTTCTTTATAGCAATTTCTATTTCTTTTGATCTAATAGATTAGGATGTTTTCAAATTTTAACCATACAGTTGGGAGTTGGGATGGTCACTAGTTTGAAAAGTCCTCGTTTTCATGAAGTGTAGAACCCCTAAAATCATTCTTTCACAAGACCTCTAATTCTCACTTAACCAAACTGAGTTTATGTTATACATGCTCCTTAAATTAATTACTCCTATTTCGACATACGTGTCCTTAAAAAATCTCACAATCTATAATGTTGAAATAATTTCAAAAACATCATATTATAGAACTATTGAGATCTATCAAACAAGATCCATATTGCATATAAAAAACATTATAAATTGAAATATATAGACGATTTTGTAGGAGGTCCCAAATAGTGAAAAGGGACAAACAAATCGGGACGGAGGGAGTAGAACTTAGTGAGGGAAGACATTATGGCAATCACGCTTTTAATGGCTGTGCCTTCGAAAGATGATCATTGCATCAACTATCCTAGTGGTGTGGCCTTTACTAGATGGTCAGTCCCTGCAAGGCATTTGGAGTAGGGAGCATTGTAATGCAAATGTTGCCTATCATCTTTTGTTCAGATATCTGGTATAAGTCGACCTCACTGTTCTTGTCTGATGTACAGAAGCAGTTTTTGCTTGTATGTGCCAGATTTGAACCTAAGATCAACCGGAAGCTCACCCCCAATACCCCTTTACGCCTTTAAGTTTTTGCCTAATTTTCCCTATCAAGTGTGCTTTATGGACATATACTGTATTTCTCAATGAGGTTCCAGTTTTCATCTGCGTTTACATTTCCCCTCTGTTTCAATGCTTATTGGCAATTTTAGAACTTGCTAAATTTTATTGCTCCCGAATAGGTTCGAAGGGGAGTGGACAAAGCAGATATATATTGTATTGCACTATCTCCTAATGTCCAGTGGTTGGCTGTCTCTAGTGACAAGGGCACGGTTCATTTATTCAGCCTCAGAGTTAGGGTGGTGGGGGAGGACTCATCTTGTTCCAGTGCTGCTCAAAGTCCAGCAATGGTTTGCCGGAGTTCCTCATTGTCCCCTGACGCCCTTATTTCTCCCAGTACTACTGCCAACGCTGGTTCATTATTCTCATTTTTGAAAGGTGAGATAATTTACCAACTAGTCATCCAGACATGAAGCGTGGGATGATCATCTGAAAATAATTTGGTTTTTACTTTTGGTGTTTAAGGTTTAAGTTGTAGTACTTTAACAAAGCTATATTAAAATTAGTTTGCTGCAACTTTTCGTGAATTTATTTTTTGACAAGCCAGTGTTTCGTTTCTATCCATGAGCTTGTTAAGGCATTTGAAAGTTGAGTGACCTTTGCTTTTGTTTTTAAATTGTAAACATTGTCTGGCTCCTGCCTTTAGTAGGTAAACAATGTTTTACCACTTCTATTTTTTCACGGGACTAGACAATGTGCTCAAGGGTTCTTCAAACCATGAACCAAAGGAACACTATCTCCACAAGTCCAACGTGAATGATTATTTGCTGGGGGTTTAATATTATTTGTCCAAACTCTGTTCATTTCTACTCTTATCATCGAAGGGCTTTCAAATAAGTCCTATGAGAGGTGGTTGAAATGTCTCCTTACCCAGACTCTCGAAAGGAACTCTATATTATTTGCCCACCTTGAACGATGTTTTGATAGAGGGGTGTTAATATTATTTGTGTAAAGTCTGTTCATTTCTCTTTATCATCGAAGGGCTTTCAAATAAGTCATGTGAGGGGTGGTTTAAATGTCTCCTTCCCCGAACTGTCGAAAGGAACACATATCCACTGAACAAATTTTTGATAGGGGCGAATAATATTATTTGTCCCAACTCTGTACATTTTTACTGTCACCAAAAGCTTTAAAATAGGGGTGGTTTCAATGTTTCCTTCCCCAAATTCTAATTTTCCTTTATCTTTCAGGGCTATTACCACAATATTTTAGCTCAGAATGGTCATTTGCCCAGTTTCACTTGCCAGAATACACTACATTCATCCCAGCATTCGGGTCTCAGAACACTGTTTTTATTGTGGGTATGGATGGCAGGTGCGAGTTGATCTTCTTTCTCTTTTACTTTAAGCCCCTTTCAAAATAAGAAAGAATGATAATCCCGTAAAGAAAATACCCACACGGTCGGGAGGCTGGAAGGCAAGGGGTACTTGGTTTTGAACAATGACTCCAGATGGATTACTTTCTATCATTTGAAGTGTTTTAGTGAGATTGGGAACTTAATCTTTCTTCATTTACTTTAGTGAAGTAATTTTGTTCCTATTACCAGTTTCTACAGGTGCAGCTTTGATCCTGTGAACGGAGGGCATATGTTGCAGCAGGAATATGTCCGCTTTCTCAAGACTGACAATAGACCGAAATAGAGCCATACTTGAGGACTCTGTGGGCACTCATTGACCGGGAATACCACCATTTAAGCAATGCCACTTGGGACTCTAGAAGTAGGCTATAATTAGTCCAATTCTTGTCTTTTTTGTACATATATGAAACTCCATTACTTTCCATTGTTATCGTATGAGTGATTATTCAGTGCAGTGTTCAGGAGCAATCAACAATTCTCTGAGAATATATTTTATTCATGGGCTAATAGATTTTCGTAACTGTATATATTATGTAGAAAATGAAAATACAACGGTAGTAAAATTAAGGGCGTGTTTGCAATAGCTATGGATACAGATTTTAGATTCAGATTTGCTACAGATTTTCAATTCTGGATTTTTGTAGAAGTTGAGAAACATGTTAGGTTGCAACTACGAGATTATAAGAATTTTTGTTGCAGAATCCTAAAGCTACACAAACTTAGCTTTGGAATTTTGAAAATTTCTTTCCTTTTCTTAGGCTTTCAAAATCTGTAGATTTTAAAAATCAATTTTGTAGAATTTTTGACAAACATTCTAAACTGATTTCGAGAAGCCAAAATCAAAAGATCTGTCAAAAATAATTTTTTCAAACACCGACTAAGAAGGCATTATCTGTAGTACTTTTTATTTAGCTTTCCTATTAGTGTGGGTCTGGCTGGCTTCAATGTAGTCACTTAATTAGGGGTCAAAACTCCACGCCCAACTGGGTGAGATAAGCTTTACACCAAAACTATCTTCTTTTTTAGACTTGAAAACGATTTCGAAGTAGAATCCCATTTATCATAACCATAATCCGGAAGTGGTCATGATAAATGTATACTCTTAGGCTCTGTTTGTTCGGATACCAATTTTGTAAAACCTTTTAAGGGAAAATTCTATGGAACTGTCATAATACCAGCGATGCTTTACCGATAAAATGTAGGCTTATTAAAAAACAATATGTGAGCAAGATAAGTGTTGTGGAAATGAGAATATTGAGGTAGATGTGTGGTAAGGTTAGACGATACATGATTAGAAATAAAACGGTTCGTGAGATGGTAGATGTAGCACCAATAGAGGAGAAGTTGAGAAAAAATAGGCTAAGGTGGTTTGGGCATGTCTATTATAGAACAGGAGATGCAGTAGTTAAGAGTGCGGATAGGATAACTTTAGATAGCAATGCTACGGAGAGGGGTATACTTAAAGTAA
The DNA here is from genome assembly GCA_019656275.1 of Rhododendron kiyosumense. Lineage (NCBI taxonomy): Eukaryota > Viridiplantae > Streptophyta > Magnoliopsida > Ericales > Ericaceae > Rhododendron > Rhododendron kiyosumense. The sequence goes on along the minus strand of BPLS01000471.1, from coordinate 154,633 downwards.
CATTAAATGTTGTTGTGCTCAAAGATATGAGTATAATGAATTTGTGTGAATAAGTAGCCATTGATAGAGTTTAATGGAAGAAAATGATTCATGTGGGTGACCCCAAGTGATTGAGACATAAGGCTTGATTTAGTTTGGTTTTAAGGGAATAAAAGGAAAGCGACTTTTTCAAAAAATGTCTCCTATACATTATATGGACATGTATAAAATGTCAATTTTAATGATACGAGCTACTCAATGTGATCAGAATGTGATTTTAAGAGTACCAGCGAGAAATCAGCAAAAAAAAAAAAAAGACCAGGAAGGCTTGATCTGAGCAGTTTTAATCTTAAATTTGATGAACGGTTCAATTAAAAACTGCTCAAAACAAGCACTTTCTGGTCATATTTTTTGCTAATTTCTTGCGGACACCCTTAAAATCATATTTTGCATGCATTGAACGGTTCGGATTATAAAAATTTGATCGGGATCTATGAGATTGAGATTTAGAGTGTTTTTTTTAGGTGTTTAATTAGTTGTCCACGGAACCGCCCCTTATATACATATAAGTATGTTTATGTTTCACCGGATTTTTATACATGGATATTTTTGAAAATTATTCTTTAACTACTGACCAAACACCAGAAAATAAAAACAAAACATTCACTCCGTTTGATTCAACATTCTGAGAGTTATTTTCAACTCTCGACATAGTTTCCAATAAATCATTCACTCTCCACTCATTACCACTCCAACTCTCAAAAATAACTTTATAAAATGTAAACCAAACAAAACCAATTGTCCTTTTGGCAAATTCATTTTACATGAAAAATACTTTCGATTGTAAAATGGGTTACATTCTAAGCCTTGTATAACATTCTACGCCTGCAGTTTGGAAATACCAACCGGTGAAATAACCCGAATCACATACTAAATACTAAATAAACAAAAAGGGGAGAGAGAACAAAAATTGGCGCAGGCAATCAAGGCTGCAGACTTATTTCCACAAAAAGCCTAGCAGCAGCATAATCTTATCTAAGGACAGGGAAGAATGGACAAAACCAATCAAATGAAGCGAAATAACCAATGAGTTCAGCGTTTTATTTGATTCAAAACATGACCTTTGAAACATTGAGCGGCAATTTTCTTATTTGTTCATCCCCATATCCATAATCTTGTAATATCCCTTCGGTAATTTACATTGAATTTCAACGTTCAGACCACTTAATTCATCCTGAATACTGACCGGACTAAAGTTTGGATCTTGCACTATTGCCATCGTCGAATGTAATCATCACCTTCCCAATCACTTTCCTGTCTTTCAGAGCAGAAAATGCAAGGTTGGCCTGTCAAGAACAAACGATTGTTGACATCATATATCAGTAACACTTCGGCCAATAGAAGAATAAACAGCAAGTGTGGACCCAAAAGAACAATAACGGGAGATGCAATGAAAACATGTATTTTGATAGTGAATGAATAATTCTGAACCAACGGATTCTTTCATGGTTGGATTCCTAAAAGTTAAGTAAATTGTTTCCATCGTATATTCTGTTATATGCCTTATGGTGAAAACAGAAGCAAGACATGGGATAATGAATCTAATTAAGTGATAATTGCAGAAAATTTGTTTTGGCAAATGATTTCTGGAGAGCATGAATAAAAAGGAAGAAGATAAATTCAGAAGACGAACAAGAGCAACATACATAACCCATTCAAAAAAGATGAATCGCGACTTCACAGAACGACAATAAGGTTTCTAACTGGTGGTGGGTGGCAGCAGAGAGGGGCACTTGACTATTCATTTTAGAGAGTTTAGAACCTGCTACCTAAGTTTCCCATATTCCTTAGAACATGAGTTTCAAATATCCAGAGAATGCGTCTAAACACTGCTCTGCCCAATCAATCCCAGGCCATGTAGATTATTAAGTTGCGAAGGTGAATCTTTTGAGCTGAAGACCAAGAGTTAAAATAGAACAACAAATGGTTGGAATTCTCGGTGCCTTCAACTTGATTATGGTCCATGTGACAAACTGTGTTAGATGTTAGAAGTTAAAAAGTGTCGTGTCTGGCTCATAAAAGCTATCTGTTAGCTTCATGGGCTACTTCAGACACAGGAGATGTCATATCAAAATGCACAACTTGAGTTAGGACCATAGATTAAATTCTTCTTATAAATCCCATTGGGCAATTCTCCAACTAAAGAAGTTGAGCCGATTAAAACAAAAAAGACTAAAGAAGTAGAAAGCAAAGATGGAGATTCTAACCTCTGGGAGGCTGTAAGTATGAGACATGTGGATGGTAATTAAGCCCCTTGTCAACCAGGATAATAGTTCCTTCAGAGAATCTTCCAGTACAGCTGGTTTATGTATTTTATAGCTTCCCCAGTACAGTCCATGAATTGTCCAGTTCTGCATACATAAAATCAGGAATTCAAAGTAATTAAAGCTGAGAAACATTATAAACTGACAAGCAAAAATTACTCACAGAAAATTTACAAGATGTCAAAGAAAAAGACCAGAATTATCTAGGCAGTTGGATCAAAGACTTAGAGAAGGACATCTCTCGCAAGTTCAAACCATCAATTTGAGAAGTGTTCTTGTCCTAGATGCTAGAATTTACCAAAGGAATACTGCTTTAACATGCAATGAAATACAACTTAAGTTACAAAGTACAACCTTTTTCTTCATTTTGATGTTAGAAAATACTAGTGCAACAGATACTGTAACCACTAATAACCTGGCTTTCCCTGGGCATCCATGAAAAATCGAAGCCTGTTTCAACTCAAAACAAAATGCATAGATAGATCTACATGGGTTATCCAAACCACGCAAGAGTTCAATCCTCCAAACTGAAATGAACATTATTAAGAACCTATCACACACACGCGCGCGCGCATTCAGAAGTTAGAGACCGTCGACAACTTGTAACATCACAAAGTTTCACAAAGAAGGAAAAGAAAAAATACTCATAAGCAAATCGGTTCAAACCCGACTGACTAGGATATTGGATGGTTCTGAAACATTGGAGCATCTGTAGGGTACCTTAACAAGAGCGATGTTGGCAGGGATGACAGGGATTTCTCCGCTAGCAAACCCTATAACAAGAATTTTTGCTCCCCAGCTCAATAACTTCATGGTTTCCTTAGTAAGCTTGCCTCCAACTGGGTCATACAATACGTCCACCCCTTTGAGCTTTCTCGCCTTTAAGAAACCCTTGACACTTTCCGTCACGCTTCCTTTGGTCAAGTCAACAACATGATCAACACCTAAAGACTCCAAAAACTGCACCTTTTCTGCTCCCCTGTAATTAAAACCATCACTCAAGCCTAAGTGTAACAACACGAAGCTTTGGTATATAACAACATGATAACATAATGCAAGAGAACACAACTTCTGCTTTAGTGAAACTCTGGAAGTACCTGGCAACAGCAATAACAATGGCACCACAAAGCTTTCCAATTTGTACAGCTGAAACCCCAACCCCTCCAGCTGCCCCAAGAACCAGCAACACCTAAGATTCCATTATCACCCATGATCAAGAGAAATTAGAGAATAATAAGTAGAAGGGCATACGACATAGCCAAGGACAAGGGAACAAGAACAGGGGACTACTGATACCTGACCAGAGGTCAATTGGGCTCTATGAACTAAGGCAACATGTGATGTTCCATAAGCAACAGGTAATGCACCAGCAGCAACTAGATCACATCCATCAGGTACCCGAAACCTTTATTTTCTCAACACAAGTCCAGAATTGAGAGATAAATAATAAGGTGTAATGATTCTATACCTTGAAAAAAAGAAAATTATTTGCTGTCGCTGGAACAATGCTCCAGGGGCCTCCAAATTTTCACGGCATAGAATTTTCAGAAACACAAGAACAGCAAACACATGCCCCTAAAAAAATGAAGCACCAAAAAATGTGCCAATCGAATGTCGTAGAAATGCACGCCATATACGTACGACTCACATTCACATTGGGATCCACACACACTACACCTTCAGTGTGTGTGGGACCCACAAAAATGTTGGGCCGTGACCCCGACCCTCAAATCCGCAAGCACAAGCACGAAATCAACCAAGCACAAACGAGAGATATCCAAGGAAAAACACCACTATGTATAAATCACACATACAAGTATGAAAAAACCTCACCGGCACCCCACAACCCAGCTGCCATCACTCCTCTCACTCTCTCTCCCTCACTCCGGTGCTCTCCGACAGTCTCTCCGGGCAACTCTGAGGAGCCCCGCTCCCCCTGTTGGAGGAGATCTCCGCTCACACTCTCCTGGCCTCACTCCCTCACTGTCTGGCACACTCTCACACTGCCGAAAGGCAGCCAACAAAATAGGGAGAAAAGAACCATTCTACTTGGGTGTATCCAAACAAAAAAGATGCGAGTGTTTGTGCAAAGTGTTTGTGTGTGTAGAATAATTGGCAGCACCATTCACCATGTCCCAAGCACATAAAAGACACAGTTAGTAAACTGAGTAGATAAAAGACAGCCAATCCATTATGCACAAGCAAGCAAATTACTGTAAAACTTTTCCCACATTGTTCCCCAACCCAGCTTTTATGAAACACAAGCAAAACAAACACATTGCCCCATAAAATATGAATAAGCTCCCACAAAAATTGCTGATCAAATGCCGTAGAAATCAAACGCTGTATATCCGTATGACTCACAATTCACTCTCATCGGCGACGATAAACTGCGCGAAAGACCCGAGGGCAGCGACAGAGCAAACTGGGTCGCCGACCCTGAACTTGGAAACGCCGGGACCGACCGATTCGACGAGGCCGGAGTAATCGGAGCCAGGGATGAAGGGTAAGGGGGGCTTTTCTTGGTACTTGCCGAGGATCTGGAGGTAATTGGCGTAATTCAAGCTGGTGGCTTTGACTCGGACCCTGATCGCGGTTGGGGAGTTGAGTTGGGGGATTGGGTGGGAGGTTGACAGGGTTAGTGGGGAGGAGTCGTCTGATGAGGTTGGGGGTACTACCGTTGGGTCGCCGATTTTCTTGCAGAGTAGAGCTTCCATGGTGATTTCTTGAGATTAGGGAAGAGAATTGGGGAGGCTGTAGATCGGTAGCAATTCGGTGACAACAACCCCACACACACTCGCACACAAAATTCCTCTCACATGAGGAGTGGAACTCTCACACACACTCCACTTGCGGTGGTTGTCTTATGGAAGAAGTTGGTGAACAATCTTTCAATTCTAGGAGTATTTTTATATTTTGTTTGCTCATTTTTTATGTTGGTGTCATTTTTTAAATGTTTACGTATTTTAGTTTATAATCTTTTTCTTGATTTTTAAAACTTTGTGTAATGGAATTCATCAAGAAATGGTATAAAACAAGATTCATATTGCAAGACAAAAATATTTGAAAATTGACACGAACATAAAAAATGGACAAGCAGATTGAGTATTTAAACTAGAGGCCGATTTCGTGTGCAAGTCAAGTTTTTTTTTTTTTTTCAATCAATAGAAGTGATCTTTTTTATATGGCATATGAAGTACATAGTACAAATTTAGGATACTACATTAATTGTAAGAATCCACGAAATAACCAAACTCAATAACTCAACAAATTCAATAAATAAGCCTATTATAGTGTAGAAACAAAGGAAAAGTTCTCTAAGGGAATAACACCCACACGAAGGTGGAGATACTCCAACTCCTGACTTTCTAATGAGATACAAGAGTGCTGACCAACTGAGTTAGCCCAGTAAGGCATGTGCAAGTCAAGTTTACTTTGGTTGAATTTCACTAAACCCAAAGTGCAAAAAGTGAGTTTTGTTCTTATTTAAATTTTTTTTTGCGTAAATTTGGTGGAATTATTGATTCATTTTAACAAAAGGAAACGAATTTTTTTTTAACTTTTAACCAAATATTTTGAAAAATACTTTTAAGCTAAAAAAATGTCACTTTTAATTGCACTTTTTAGTTTAAAAGTGGATATTTCAAAAATATATGGATAAAATTTTAAAAAATTATTTTTCTGATTCCTTTTATCGAGATGAATCAATAATTCATAAAAGGTTGAAGCAAAACTAATGAACGCAAATTTTTTTTTGAATATAGACAAATTTTTTCAAAAATTCTGAAAGTTAAGCGGAACTCAACCTTTGGACCTGTTTGGGAGCCACATTGTGCATTTTTCTTGTTTGGTAGCCAAATTCTCCAATATATTATCACAAAATGCATTCTCAAAACCACAATTTAGAGGCATAATTTGAGAATCTATAGGAACTTTTGCATTCTCTAAATTCCCAATTTTTAATGGGAATGAAAGGACCTAACTACCCCTGCATTTTTTCCATAATTCCATAATTGCCCTTATGCTTTACTCCCGGCAAGGCTTTGTCAAATGGTGATGATTATTTCTATGGACTAGTTGTTGTGTAATTTATTACTACTATATTTTTTTGTTTTTTTTGTCTTGCGCTACGGGTCTGGACCTATTGGTACTCGTTGTTGCTTAAATTCTTTTAAGCAACCAATTTTAAGAATTTGACATTTTTTTTTTTACTTTGGTGAAGATATTTTATTTATCAGTATATAATAATTATCGTCAAACTAAAATGGTTATTCATCGCACTGTATTACCATAATACATAACCAAATACTGCGTCAAGTGCTTTGCGCAACGACCGCGATGGTCTTGGAGTTCATAAAGTTACTACGTCAAGTGTTTTTATTTCTTAAGGCCTAGACCCTCTTATGTACCCACACAAAAAAACCAAGAAATTTGAGCATTATCCTCCCAACACCACGCTGTCGCAAAATCTATCACGCACATATATCACAAACATTCTACTAGATTCATAATCTTCATACCACAATCCAAAATCTATAACTGACAATCCAAAATGCAAAATGTAAAAAAAATTACACTCTCGAATGAAATGACATTATTTTCTTATGACAGATAAACAACGATAACATAAACTTCACACCAATCAAATGTTTAAGGAATTGTGATATCTATGACAAACAAGTACTAAATTTAAGGAAATGAGACATAACTATGCCAATAATTGTTTTAGTGGAGCAATTATTTATCTGGTTTGTTAAACCGTAAAAGTAAGCTTAAATTAGTAGGATGGAAAACGTTTCACTACGAACAAAAAGCGAGGTTTAATATATATAGTTTGCATTTTCAATTCGTCCCAAAAAATTCAATTTCAGAAAAATTGATAATAAAATTAAATTAAATTAAATTAGTACTCGATACAAAACGAAAAGCAAAAGCGCTAAAACCAACTCAACTCTATATCTTTGACTTCGACCGATGGTTTGATCTTCGTCGGCCGTCATCTTGTCTCCGGTGGGCAGCTCCGATTGAGTCTGGGAAGTTTCCTCTTGCCACGTACTGGTACATATTTCTATTGGTTTTCTCTCATTCACTTTGAATATTCTAGGGCTTGTCAGTTTAAATTAGGAGTGTCAAATTGAACATAGACCCATTAACAAATTCAGACCCATCTAGACCCAACCCAATCTATTTATTAGTTGGGTAAGAATGGGTCCAAACCCAACTAATCCATTATTAGTTGGGTTTTAATTAGACATCAATTTGGTCAACTTAAATGACCCAATGGGTTATGAAAGTAACCCACCCAAAATTGCCATCCCTTTACCAGATTTCACTGGGAATGAAGGTTGCACAAAGGCTCGGTAAGCTGCAGAAAAAAGGGTGGAAGCCTCGACCAGTCAAAATTCGCGTCTCTCTCTCTCTATTATTCAATTCTTTTGTGCTAAATTACACATGTTCAAAAATATTTTGCACGTTCCGAATTAAAAACCAATTGTGACCAGTAATAATTATTTTGACCAGTCAAAACTGAAAACACATCTCATCCATCAATTGCGCGAATGGACTGATGAAATTGCACTCTGTCGTGAATAAATTTTTCTCATGGTAGTCCCGCATAGGGTTTGAATTAAAAAGTTAAGTGACTTATTTTTTTTCCTTATTCAATTTTTTTTCTTGCATTTTTTTGTTTTGCGTCAAACTTTTATGACTAATTGATTCGTTTCGACGAGAGAAATCGAAAAAGTAAAAAAATTTGATTGAAACTTATAATTTTTTGAATAAAGACAAAAATAAGTAAATAAGACAAAAAAAAATACTTATTCTTGTCTTTTGTGAAAAAATTTATGAGTTTCAACCATAATTTTTTACTTTTTCAATTTTTCTTGACGAGACCAATCACTAAGTCACAAAAGTTTGACACAAAACTATCAAATATGAAAAAAAGTTGAATAAAGACAAAAAAAAAGATATATAAATCTTGCAACGGGCTAGTTTTGATTCTAATCGAATGGAAAATTCAACTTATGAATGGAAAGCTGACTTCTTCGTGGCTTATTTTTTTGTCCTTATTCAATTTTTTTTCGCATTTATTTGTTTTTTGTTAATTTTTTTTGTAAATTATTGCTTCAACATGACAGAAGGAATCTAAAAAGTAAAAATTATGATCGAAACCTAAACTTTTTGAATGAAGACAAAAATAAGCTAATTTTTTCGTCTTTATTCAAAAAAATATATGAATTTCGATCGTAATTTTTTACTTTTTAGATTTTTCTCTTCATAACAAAGCAATAATCCTTAAAAATTCAACAAAAAACTAACAAATGCGAAAAATATTTGAATAAAGACAAAAAAATAAACCACTTGGATACGCTGCGATTTGGTAATTAAGAGCGACCAATATGGTAATTAAGTGTACAGGGGTAATTTGGTCATTTTGTAGTAGAAGGATAATATAGTAATTTTAGTGTACATGGTACTTTAGTTCTTTAAATTTACAGGGGTAATATGGTCATTTTATTGTACATATGTATTTTAGTCATTTTAGTATATAATTGAGTTAATGGGCGGGTCGGGGTTAAATTAATGGGTTGGGTTGGGTATGGGTATTAGACTCATAATTAATGGGTCAATGACCCATTAAAGACCCAACCCACTTGCAACTTATCCATTTTGACCCAAATCCGTTCATTGGATACCTCTAATTTAAATGTATAAAACTTGATTGAGATTGGAAAGTGTGATATGAATAGAGTACAGTACTATTCTTTTATTGATAAGTAATATGAATAGAGTATTCTGAGTATATACGTATAGGATATGGGGGGTTTGATTTTTTGGGAAATAATTTTCTAGGCTTTGCCTATTGGGATCTGCATAATTTTTTTTATCTACCATTGTTATTGTGTTCTAAGCAGATTAAGTTTTTTTTTTTGGGGGGGGGGGGGGTGGGTCTGTAAATAAGCAGATTAATAAGTTTCTGATAAGAAAACTATCCATCGCGAAAAGGTTCATCTTCCGCTAGTTCTATTCGGAAAACTGTTCCAAGAAAATTCGTATCGAGTAAACAACCTTCCCTCGAATCCGGGATTTATTAGAGAAAAGATCTCAACTTATCATCTTAATGATCAAGACGTAATAAAAAGATGTTATTTGCAAAAGGGTTCTTGTCAACCTGGCTTTGATTTTTCGGCAATGAAATATGTGAAGAGCAGTATAATCGAATGGTAGATCAATGGCTGAATGATTGCTTATACATTGAAAATAAAGTAATATTTGACGCTATCAACAAAGAGACTATCACACAACAATTCCAAAATATGAAACCGCCTCGAATACAATTGTAGAAGCTCATGTGGCTTCTTTCTTTTTTTTTTTTTTGTGGGGAACTGATAAGAAAAATCGTTAGTATATGCATTTTGATATCTTTTGTGTACTAGTTGAAATGCTTATCAAGCTTTAAATGTGATTTTTGTCGGAGGTATGTTTCTAATCGCCATTATTATGTTATATTTTTTTCAACTTTACAATTGGCAAAAGTATTGACATATGTAAAAACTTAGTATCCATCTCAAAATCAATTGACAATGAGTGGAAAGGTCACAAATATTATTAAGTGATCACTCATTCTACTCCCAAGCGCAGCCGCATTTATGAATGACCCCATACTCCGAAATTTCTAGAGTCGCCAGTGATAGTAATTTACATGTTACTTAGCTTGGCATGCTAAAGGGAGGAATTTTTGTGCGTTTGCCTTGTTTCACGAACACAGCTGAATCCTAGGTTTGGGGTTGTTCAATTGAAAAAAAAAAACACACACCTTATCAACCATATTCAAATTACATTCCAGACACAAACCAACCTAAGTAAAATGTTCACCCAAACCTCTGTACACAATTGAAAAAAGAAAGAAAAAACAATCAGCCAAATTTAGATCTCTGAATGAGGATATTGAGACCATCCCCTGGCTCTACAATCATCCTGAAAACAGGGGAGTGTCTATATTTAGGAGACAGAGAGAAGGTAAACTTCGAGACGACGAGTGCCAAGACAAGCTTCAACTCAACCATGGCGAAGTTGCGGCCCAAGCACAAGCGAGGGCCTAAGCCAAACGGGACATACGTCTGGGGAATCTTACAAGCGCCGGAGACACCATTGGCAAACCTTTCGGGCTTGAACTCGTTGGCATCGGATCCCCATATATCAGGGTCACGGTGGAGGGTTGGGATTAGTGTCCAAATGCACACTCCTTTAGGGACACTGATGTGCCCGATTTGAGTCTCGTCTAGGGCTTCCCTTGAGACAAATGCTGCTGGCGGGTATAAGCGCAAGGCCTCTTGGATAACCATGGTAACCTGCATTGGGTTCACATTGTTAGAGCTGCTAGAGAAAACCAATGCACGAACGCGAATTCACGTAGGAAACTCATCTAGAATTATGTGGCAGATGCTTTTTTGAAGGCCTAAGTCAATTTCGACTCAAAATCAAGATCGGCCATCAGTTTACTTTTTCGTACTGTTCTAGCATTATCTACTCATATTTCTATGTTTTCATAAAAGCGTATTGTTACCATTTTCATTTTGGAGAGTGACTCTGCATCAATCAATCCTCCCTGGCAAACCTGAGCCGCCTCCTCCCTCACTCGAGCTTGCCAGTCCGGGTGGAGGGCCAGCAGCATCAAGCACCACGAGGCGGCGACAGCAGTGGCCTCGTGCCCAGCAAAGTAGATGTTCTTGCAATTGTCGACGATAAAGCGCTTGGAGGAGAAGTCCCTACTAACTTCCGAGGAATGACCGTCAACTATGGCGCCTTCTAGTATCATCTGCATTAGATCCTTCTCGGCTGAGGGTGCCCCTAGGCACTCTTGTTCGCGTTCTTTTACTGCCTCCCAGATCAAGGACTCGATCTCCCTCTCCAAATTGCTCATCTCCTTTTGCTTCCGGGTTGGAAGAAATCTGTTACTGCTATGTGTTAGTAGAAAGAACCAAACATGCACATTGGAGGTTTGACAAATGGGTCTTCGGTGGGTCCATCCGACAAGTAACGCAAGCTTAAGCAAATAACGGCCAAAAACAACCGAGATACTTCTGATAATCTACGATTCATGTTCTTAAGATCAATTACTGTGTAGGTAGCGGTATATATGTGAGCGTGATACTCGTGAATTAATCGTAGGTCATATCACGCCGCCTGTATATATAGATGATTTATACAGTATTTATCACAAATATCATGTGTTAGTATTGGTGGAAAGAAGTATGGGGCCCATGCACATACCCAAAAGTGGGAACTCCAAAGAGAACACTTTGGATGGAAATGGTTTTCTGGAGAAGCCTAAGCTTGGAGAAGATCAGTTTGCCTTTGGAGTAAGAGCTTCCAAAACAAGCCCTGGAGATCACATCTGCTGAGAGACACCTCAAGTCCTCATCCACTCTTATCTCTGCCACCAGGCCACCTTGTGCATCAATGCACCCCTCCCATTTTCTCAGTAATGGCTGTGCAGACACCAGCATTAGACCCACCATCCCCTGCACCCAATTAGTCAGGTATCACAATTATGAATCATGCAACTTTCCCAAAGAATTTGCCAAAAGTTATATCTGATCGATGCCAAAGCTAAGGTATAGAAGCACATTTCATGAATCCCAATTCCATCTAATGCTTGGTAATAGTAATGAATCTGGCTTCTCTGCAGTCTGATGTTGGACTGCAGAGAGCTGTTCGTGTGATCGTAGCCATCCAAAAGTGTTTTTAATGGTCCAAATTTTTTTAAGATAAAAGATCTTCCCGGGAAGAGTCTTTCAAAAACCTGGACTATTGAATGCAAAGATGAATAAAGGATAAAAAACTAAATACAACTCATCAAAAGCTAAACAATTGTGTTAAAAGGAAAAAAGAGTACGAAAAAAATCGAGTTTTTTTTTCCCCTCATCTCAAACAGTGCCTAAATAACTTGAGCTTAAACATTCCCAGGTCGGGTCTTGAAAAATAATCGACTTCTGAAACAAAGGATGCTTTTGTGCAGTTACGTACCTTAACCTTGTCCATGAAGAATTCGGGAGCAACGATTTTCCTCTGCCGGGCCCAAAACTGACCGTTGGATCTCAAAATGCCATTGCCGAGCATGGGTTCGAGTCTCTTGGTCACGTAAGAAGGCTTGCCCAGTTCCAAGCTAATAGATTGGCTCATTTCCTTCACTAGTTCTGGGTGGTTCACGTACAAGTGCTGTTTGTTCCCCGTTGAATAAGTGAATACTGGACCTGCATCTCAACCCACCAAAACTCTCTCTTATTTCATTCAAAATTAATCAAGATCCCAAACTTTGATTTTATATTTCTAGAATACATAGGAGACACCGTGCTTTTATGTGTTGAACTTCGCGTATAATTAAGGCTGGACTCCGTTTGTTGTATCTTGTTGTGTTTTTCTGTGACGGCTCCAGGATTATTTAAAAGGATGTTCAAAAATGACTTTAACTCTATTCTCTCTATGAGAAGTAGAATATACACAAAATTTCGTACTCTCTATGCCCTCAAATGATAGTTCCCTACGAAAGAACCTACACTTTTTGAATAAGAAAATAAATATTTGCATTCCTAATTTTTCAAATCTTTCTGCACCAAATTAAAGAACTAATCAAAATCTTTAATGAAGTGCGAAGAAACTCGAAAACTCATGTACGAAAGTATTTTATTTGTTATCCGAAAATTGTATTAGGTGTTCGATTATGATTTTCTTGAATCGATGGGTGTTTATTCGTATTTGGACTAGGTGTTCAGATGATGAACTAATCCACAATAGTACGGAGTATACTTTTTCATGTATTTTATAAAGGGAAAAAAATATTTTGGGTAGTCATGTAACCATCCTCCCCTTCATGTAGAGCCACCAATGTTTATTCACACGAGGACGATTCACGTTTCAGGTAACATAAATTACTATCGATCGCTTAAAAGTAAAAATATTAATCAGTGCATGAAGTGAACAGCTTACCAGCATTGATAGAACCCATAATTATGCAGGACTGACATTGACATGATATGCCCCAAAGGGTAGGTTATACATGAAGGAAGATGCCATTGCCCATATCATGGCCATGATTGTTCCTTTGAAAAGGAACTTCCCATTCTCAACAGTAAACACCCCAAATCATTAAGAACTCTCCCTATCTTGACTTTGACACATTATTGAGTTCTGTTCGCAAGACATAACCGTCCCACATAATTACTAGTAGTACTATTATCAGCAAGATTACGCTCACCGTTCGACAGAATGACCCTTTTGATTTAGATTATTTGCTACTAATAATGCATGTAAGTAACATATGGAGTATGTTAAACAAGCGTAACCCAATTTCGACTGATGTAGAAACCTAGTTCAATTAATTCAACGATTAATCTAATGAATCACATCTTCAAAAAAAAAAAAATCAAGTGACGATTCATTATTGTCGTATCACGTTTCAATTATTGGGTTCTAGATATTTTCTGTTGGCCTACATTATTATATTATCTGATCATAATAAAAATTCTTCTCAACCCATCATCATCAGCTTCATGATTTTGAATATAGAAGTGTACGTTTTGGCCTAAATCGTTAAATAAAAATGGCATAAAAAATCTACCAGTAATATATTGTGGCCGACTTTAATGCACTGTTGCTGATGTGTGTTATGGGTTGTTTCTTCCAGAATTAAATATATTTTCTTTAGTGATTTTCTTGCTAATGTCTTTCTGCCTATGAACTTCTTCTTTCAGTTGGCTTTCTTCCTTCCAAAATTATAAGCTTTCCTTTTTCTAGGTAAGTTACAAAACTAGTACTCGTAGAAGTTGTTTTAATCCATCGATCAATTTTCTTCAAAAAAGTCTACAAACACAATTCCGAACATTACTGTGTTTGAAGCATGCATGTGGACCTAGGGCTGGCCGTAGGATGAAGCTGGAGGTACAGCCGCTTTAGGCCTCCGGATTTTATGCAAAAGCTGAGGCCCTGTTTTTCATATTACACATTTATATATTAAACATTAGTTGTTCCGTATTTCAGTGCAATATGTGTTTTGGCCCAAGTGTTCTGTGCAAACCCCAGAAACCAAGGCTTCCCGGTTCAAATCCTAGGAGGTCTCTCTCGGCAAACTATTTTTTTTTTAAATATTTTATTCTCTTGTTGGATCTAGGTGTAGATAAGATAGGACTTTTGCACCTCTTGTATTATTATAAATATATATATTTTTTTGTTACTTCATAAATTCATATATAAAACTAGAAGAGACCGGAGTTCTGCAGCAGCATATGTGCGAGCATAGTTAGGATCATATTACAGACCAATCTACTACACAAGAACTAGTTCTAAAACTTGCCTAAGAGATAGGCTATTTCGTAACATGTACTCCCTGATTATAAATTACTTATGCTTTAGTGCTTGTAGATGTTACTTCAAGACTAAGGTTCAAATCTTTTGCATACGATAAATGTTCTGATGAGTTTTTTTATTTAATTTTATCTTGTTTATTTTAATCTTATTTTTAATATTGAATTCACAAATAAAAACACTATTGACTAAAACTTAAACGTGAATAATTTATTTTCACTCAACAAACTTTGATAAAAATGCTATTTTATTCCTTTGAGAAAATATAGTGTATGAGCAGTACTTTGCTATGTTTCACATTTTTCTAATGGTATAAAAAAATTTAAATGTTTAGTGTTAAATTACAATGCTAAAAGAACTACGGCCCCATTTTAAAATTCGATTTAGGCTTTCAAAATATCAAGATCGGCCCTGTATAGACCTATGTGTATCAAACAGCTCCGAACACACTTGTGTCCGGAAGTTGTGTTTAAAAGTTGGGCTTATATGTAGCATTGCTCGATTTTCTATCTTTGTTTTCTTGATCTTCCGAAAGAAGAGATTGTACTACCATTTTCTATGGGTGGACCCCAAAAGATAGCAAGTGACAAGATTCGAACTTTAAGATCTAAGCGGGAGTAAATATCTAAGTTTCAGGCTAGACCATCGGGATTGCAGTCTTTAACTAGTGACATATGTAGATCGAATTTTCGAGAATGTTTACCATATTTTTCTTTTGTGTGCTAGAATCGGACTTCAGGATGGTGATGTGCAATGGTATGCGCAACACCATCCTGCGTACCTTCGAGCCGTCGTATCGTGCATTCGACAACTCGGATCTCATCTTAGCTACCAACGATCGAGAGCTGTTCATTGTCGAGATGAGATTTGAGCCGTCGAATGCACGATCCGACAGCTCGGAGGTGTATAGCACCATTTCCCAATTGGCTAGAATCATGCACTTGAATTCCTCGCCAACTCTTTAATTAAAGCCAACAACAATAGGAATCCGCACAGTTGGAAATAGCATTCTAAAAATGGCCAAGATCCAGGTTGTCCAAAATACCAAGAATAATAAGACTTTGTTGTCTTCCTTTTTCTGTAACTAGCATCACCAATGATTATGCATTTGTGCTATTTTCAGGGTGCTAAAGCCAAATTTTGGCACGCTACAATTTTTTTGGGGGGGGCCATAATTTGGCCAAAGTGTTCCAGTGGTGGGGGAGCCAAAATTTGGCCCTCTTTCTCAACTACCTTCTATCAACACTTTTCTTAACTAATAAATTTTGAAATATCAATTGATTTTTATATACTTTAACTATTGTTTAATCACATTCTAATCACGATTTTATGGTTCTGCCTAATTTTTTATCTACCTCCCTCGACCTAATTTTACTAGATTCTAGTTCTTTGTGCACCCTTGGATTACTCTCTAGCAAGTGCCAACCACACTGGATATTTAAACCCTCCTTGGTTATATCATTTATCAGTCCAATGTAGAAAACTTTGTTCTCTCTCACACCATTTTATCTCACTCCAACAAAAGTCTCCTCCATCTTCTCTCACACACCGATCTGATCTGTCTCTCTCACCCCGATTTGTCTCTAATCACTTGCATTCTCCGGCGACTAATTCAGGAAGGAAACTGATTGGCCAATAGGAGGTCTGACGAATAGAGCAAAGATCTGGCTGTGGGTCTTGTTTCCAATTTATTGATTTCTAGGAAGGTAAAAAGTACAATTTTCTAGGTCTTATTTTGATAATCTTAAAACTGGGTATTTCAATGCTGTTGAAGTATTAATCTTGTGATTTTTATTTGTTTTGTTGGGTTTGGTAGTTGAAAATGGAGAGGGAAAGCTGACGTGGAAGAAATGGCATGAGTCATTTCCATGGCAGAATTTTGCCGGATAAATGGCTCGGCCATTTTTTTGGCAGGAGGAATGACTCCCGTTGGGGGGGGTTGAAAATCGGAGGGGAGCCAAAAATGGGTATGGCACCCCATATGGCTGGGCGTTGAAGATGCTCTAATACCTCTTTTAAAATTCAATTATATATACTATAACTAGTGCATGAAACCTCAGTGGTAAAAATGTAGAAACCTCAGTGGTAAAAAAAGTAGAAACCTCAGTGGTAAAAAAGTAGTACTCCCATTCATTTCAGTCGCACTTTGCTTTAAATCGATACGTCGAAATGCAATCACATGATCATTTGGTATTTGAATAATCAAGAAAATAAATTTAAAACAATGTACTTGGTAAAAACCATGGCTACCGAGGATCTCCGATCCTTACTCCATTTTTCTACCCAAACACAAAATTTGAGTTCTACCATTTTTCTCATCCAAATAAGGGGAGATCTAAATCCACACTACTTTTTCTCAATACCTCTTTCTTTTTTTTTTAATCCCTCCGTTCTATTTTAAATGTCCCCTACGGGGGGATTCGTGCGTTTCAAATAATTTTTTTCAATGAGTACTTTAATTTGGTGTAAACAAATTAACATGTACAAATATATATATTTTGGGATTTGAAAATGCACGGATTTTCGTAGGAGACAGTTAAAGTGGGACGGAGGGAGTAGTATTTACAAACGTGCCATTTTGACTTAAATTTTGGAGGGAATGTAAAAAAAAAAAATAGATTTGGATTAAAATATGGGCATGCAATCGGAGAAGATATACCCAAACAGAGCTTTTTGACTCAAATTTTCACTCAAGTTTGGATTTTAAAAAAAGAAAAAAAAAAGTCATGGCTGGAGATGCTCCAAGTACTAGTTGTAAAACAGAAAACTCAAAGAAAATTCAATGGGTCATGGCAGTAAAACTTACCGTATTCTTTTCGCCATTGTTCCAAGTAAGGGAAGAGGTTGGAAGTATAGTCATGGGCAACCAATACGCCGCGGTTCTCTGCCTTCTTCGCCGCCGCCTGAATTCTCTGAATTTCAGGGACATTCCCATACAGAATAGAGGGCTGAGGCCCTCTGATCCCTTGCTTTTGGAGCTTCCACCGGACCCTCAGAGGCTTCAGCCACACACGGTCGAAGAGAAGGCAAGCCAGAGGCAGGGCTAGAGCCAACAAAGACAAGTATTGCACCACACCAACGCCTACGGCAAGAAGAGGAAGAAGAAGAAGAAGCAGCAGCAGCAGCATAGGGGCCTCCATTATTTTAGCTCTATTGCTTTGGTTTGTATTGGGACATGTATTACACTTATTGAAACTATAGTGGTTATATATAAACATCTAACCACTACTTGAACTATTTTATGCCTCACGTTTTTTATGGAAGTGTGAAAGACCACGTTAATCTTTTTAATTGTATAACCCAAAGGGGTTGGCCTAAAGGCCCGAGACTTTGAGGTTTGCTCTCACGAGGTGAACTGCGGGATAGGGCCCCAGGATTAATTAGTCGAGGTGCGCATACACTTGCCCGGATACCTGAGTTATCAAACATCTTTTCAATTTTATTTTTGTTCTTGTTTTTCTTGTCAGGGCGTTAATTTGGAGGTCCGGCTTGGCTAATCTTGTATACATGACTCATTTTTTTTCTGGTTGCTAACCGGAACAGGGTTTTTCTCGTTTACTATTTCTTTGGCTCTACGTAACTTAATTAAAAGAAAATGAATGAAGGGATCAAGGTATTAGGCTTACGAGGGATCAAAACTTCATTTATAATCCAATCAAGAGGCAATTGATTTTACGTTCGAGTCCTCTAAAACCTCCATGGGTGCTTTTGCAGGTCAAGCTTCAAGTCTATGCCCGGATCTGCTTCTCTATCTACCAAGATTTGTTTAAAATATCTACAAGTCACTTCTAATTATTGTCAATTAATTTTAAGTTGGTCTTCCTAAACATTCAAATTTATGATTTTTCATATGGAATTATGAAAAGCCTCTGGCACCAAAACAACCCAATTTCTAGCTTTAATTGAGGCTCCTCCAAATAGGTGGCGAGTTGGTACCCAAAATTAGTCGAAGTGCACGTAAGTTGGTCCAGATACTAATCGCATATTCGCATAGGATTGATGCTAGTAGGTAGAAGGTTACAAATGAGAGAGTGTCATATGGTGACGCAGGCCTCATGCTTAACATGTTTTGGAGATGAAAGGACAGAGGGGAGCTTGTCTTCTATAGCGTCTGAAGAGATGTATGTACCATGTAGGTCACCCAGCACTGTTTAGGTTGCGTTCTTGTAAATTTATTTGTTCAGAACTTATTTTGATTTTTTTTTTTACTTTTCTTAACTTTTTGTTTAATTTTTTGTTGTAATCGTTCATCTCAATGAGACGAATCGAAAAAGTAGAAAAATATAGACTAATGTTAAAAAAAAATTCATATGAAACGACACTACTTTAGACACACACAAAAAAAAAGTGTTTGATACTTTTTTTGTCTTCAGTGAACTTTTTTTTGGCTTTTGGTCTTAATTTTTTTACTTTTCAAACACCTCCAGGCGAGACGAATGATTAATCCCAAAAAATATAATACAAATTTGAAAAAGACAAACAAAACACACAAAATGAAAAAGGAAAAAAAGTTTACAAGAATGACACTAATTAATAAAGATGGACTGTTGGCAATTTTTGGGCCTATTCTGGGTTTTATTTTAATGATCGGAATCGTTTTTTTTAGAGTTTATCAAGGATAGAAACCATTTCAAAAATTATGTTAATCGAGTTTATCTTGATCAGAGTGCATTTGCTCTTAGTTATCATGGGTTTGATTCAGCGTGGCCAAATCCATTTTTAGAGAAAATAAACACTTTAAATTGTTTTAATTTTGAGAAAAAAATTTGAAATTAATTTAGTAAATACATTTTTTTAAGCTTAAAAATTGCATGTAATTCTGTAGGGTACTATGAATTTATGGTACGGAGGGAATAATTTTTAACACTAGTGATGTCCGAACATATTTTGATTCCGAACACATTTCAATTCAGCAAACCGGATGCAAATGGAATTGATTCGGTATCTACAGGAGCCTTTTTATCTCAAAAGAATTGTGTTCCGAGCATATAACGATAAATATCTGAGGAAGATGATGTTTAGCAAGGAGCAAGGATAAAGTTTTCGACGACATCTACAAAATAAACGATACAGATTATAAAAGAACCCGAAACAAGCCCACAATCAGGCAAACTGCACGCTGCAGTTGGGTCTCTCCAACTGCCGAGAATCCAAATCCCTTAATTAATGGTGGGGAGTAAACACAGGGCAGATGGTTCCAATTAATCATTAATCAAAAACATTAACAAATCGCAGACAACGATATAAGAAATAAAATATGTCATTGAAAAGAACATCATCTTGCATCTCACTAAGAGGTCAAGAGTTCGAGTCTTTCTAGTTGCGTATAAGTGTTCTTTTGTTGGGATTATTTCTCTCCATAATGGGGGCTCGTAATTGGATTGAGCTTATAATGGCTTAGTTGTTGGGGTTAGTTATTTCGTCAACTCCTATACAATTGATGTAATGTTTCGTGGTTTGTATTTTGTAATTTATACGTGATGTAACCTCTCCCATTGATTGACCAAAAAAAGTAAAAGCATATCATGGTACATGATTTTTAGTAGTAGTAGTATTTTTTTTTGAAAAGATGATTCACGAAAATGACTTTTGGAGCAATAATTCAGGTGGCCAAGAAAAAAAAGAACTACGTAGAATGCATATGTATATTTTATTCTATGCCAAGTTTTTTTTTTGGGTAACGCAGAGTGTTCCCGAGTCAGGTTGTACGCACCACAGGACTAAATCTCTACGGCTTCCACCAGCCTTTGCTAAACCCAAAGGGTTTTTACGAACGGGTGGCACCAAGGTTTTTTGGCAGTGTAGGGGAGTTGAATCTAAGACCTCGGGGTGGTGTAAGTCCATCCGTCCTAGCTGATCACCTAGGGCTGTGCACGATCCAAATCAGATCGAATTCTTATGAATCCAATCATAATCTATAAGTCACGGTTTTTTAAAAATGAAATCCATCTCTAGACCAAAAATCTCGCGGTTTGGTTGTTCGGTCCCGATTTTGCCCACGAATTACATCAACCAACAACCAAGTACTTTTAATTCTAAATAAATAAATAACAATAGATCTCATCATCGGAGTCAACTAAAAACAAGATTCTATAATACTATATGAATGAAGCACAAAACAATAAGTTAAAGCCAATACAAACTCACTAATCTGTGAAGCCACAAATCTACACGTCTATGTATGTCTCATCAAACACGTCTTTCAAACAAATACAGTACAAATAATTAAAGAAGCTCAAAATATGAATAGGAAACGAATGCGACTACCATGACAATTGACTGATTTATTAACAAGTTAGAGCTAGTAGTGAAGAATCAAAATCATTATTACTATATATGTGACGTATTGTAAATAATGATTTATAAAATAGGTGTAAAATTATAATTATTTACTATATGTTACACACACACACATATTAAAATATCTCACGTTTCAGTTTGGATAATCCACGGTTTTCAAATGAAAATCCAATCATAATCTGTATATATCTCACGATTTTTTTAATTTTTGAATCTGTGTTCGGACTATTAATTTACGGACAACATTCAGAAGGTACGGATCGATTCGGTCTGGACCGGTTTCACTATTTACCGAATTTTTTGTGCAGCCCTACGATCACCAACTTCACTACCTCTCAAGGTTATTCTATGCCCAGTTGTTAGACTGAAAGCCTCCGTTGGTTTGTTTTTTATTATTTTTGTTTAAATTTTTTTTAGTTTTTTAATGTTAATTGGTTTATTTTTCTGATTATTTTTGTTGAGTTAAATTATAAAAAAAACTTTTAAAAGAACAAAATAAGCTAATTTACTTAAGTTACATGCTATTTAATAACGCAACACTGTATCATTAACTTTTCATGATCATATCCAAGTTTTAAGAATATTGGCCCCGTCAGCCTAACTTATTTGTGATTTTTTGGCATAGTTTTTTTTTTAATTGTTTTCTAGTAATTTTTACTAAGGGCCTGTTTGATAAAATTGAAAACTGAAACTGAATGTTGAAAAATTAAATATTGAAAGCTGAATTTTTTAAGCTAAAAAACTATTTGGTAAACATATTAAGTACTGAATTAAAAAAATGATAAATTAATTTTAGTTTCGATTCTCTCTTAATTTACTAATGGTCACAATGTACTTATAATAATGGTGGAATGGTGATTGTGGTGTAGTGGTGGTGGTGGAGTGGTGGCGGCGGCGGTAGTGGTGTTGGAGTGCTTGTGATAGTGGTGTATAATGGTGGTGGTGGAGTGAT
The DNA here is from genome assembly GCA_019656275.1 of Rhododendron kiyosumense. NCBI lineage: Eukaryota > Viridiplantae > Streptophyta > Magnoliopsida > Ericales > Ericaceae > Rhododendron > Rhododendron kiyosumense. The sequence continues at coordinate 132,715 of BPLS01000471.1, read as the reverse complement.
GGTGATGTAACGGTGGTAGTGAGTGGTGGTGGTGGCGGTGGAGTGATGGTGTGATGGTGACAGTGAATGGTGTCAGTAAAGTGATAGTTATGCAATTGTGCCATTGTGTTGGTGGCGATGGTGATAGTGTGGTAGTGGTGGTGGCAATGTGGTAATGGTGGTGGTGGTAATGGAGTGGTGGTGGTGATGTGGTGGTAGTGGTGGTGGCGGTGGTGGTGGTGGAGTGGTGGTGATGGTGGCGAAGGGTGGTGGTGGTGGTAGTGGTGATGGTGGCGATGTGGTGGTGGTGGTGGTGGTGGGAGTGGTTATAGTGATGGTATGGTGATTAAATGCAAGCATATAAGAATTCAGCCATAATTAAGTAGCTCAAAGCTACTTAATTTTTTTTAACTTTTTAGCCTACATTTAAGTAGTACTTAATTTGTTAAGTAATGTATAATGTTGTTATCAAACCTACTGAATCACTTATTACTTAATTGATTCAGCTTTAAATACTGAATTTATGTTATCAAACAAGCCCTAAGTATGAGTCAAATTTCTACATTATGTCATTTATACTGATGAGAGGAATCGAAAATATAGAATTATAGACCAATTTAAAAATACTTCTTATAAAACTACAAAAGACCGACTTTTGGAAAAAGACTGACTTTGGATCTTTTTCATCATCTTAAATGAATTTCTTTCAATTTTGATATTTTGTTTTTATATTTTTCTAATTTCTCTCATTGAGGCAAACGATGTGATGTAAAAATTTGACCTCAATCTAATAAAAATCGAGAGAAACCAATAATAAAGATCATGACAAAAGGTCATAAATAAGTTAGACCAAAGGGGCTGTGTGGGGAAGGTTATCATGAAATGGTCATACTCACAAATGTTGCATACAGATTTTCATGAGATTGACATTTGTTGACCTTTTTGGCTGAAGCACTTGCCCTGGATCCGGAATTGTAACATGAATGTGGTTAATGTTTACTCCTTACTAACTTATGATTTTCCCTTTATCAAGTGTCGTTTACTTATCGGGAATGTAGTGTGAGAAATGGATTTTCAAGAAAAGTGAAGTGAAGTGAAGTGAAGTGAAGGAAAGGAAAATCAAGTAAAAGAAAAATGGATTCCTATATATGTGTATTCTTTTGACAAAAAATATTCTAGAGAAACTAAAATTTATTCCTTTTGGCGAGACCTGTTTTGTATTAAAGTATTTTTCGGTAGGAAAGTTGAAGCGGTGGGTCCTACAACTTTCTTAGGCAAACAAACATATAGAAAGTTAAAAAAAAAATTAATTTTTTTCATCATTTCAGTGCAACTGAACGGAGCCCATGTTTGTAATTACTTGGCTTAATTAATTACCAGATTTTCGTGTCTTACAAACTTTTGTAACCTCCATTATTGACTGGTTATTATAACTTCTATCCACCCCTGCTTGAGTAACAACATTCACAAGGGACTTGGGCCATGCCGGGAGTATAGATGGAGTCTATTTTAATTAAAGGATTGATCAAGTCTTTATCAATGCTTAAATCACGCGTTGATTTTTTTACCCATAGAAGGACGATCCTAGTACAACTTGTGAACTGTCAGTCAGATAGTCATGTGACACATGCCCATCTTCACTGACCCACAAAGTATATAGATTACAGTCGAGAGTAGGATAGAACCTCCATCAAATCTTGGAACAAATTTATGAGGACCACCTCGGTACTGTATACCCATAAAACAAGGACATGGGAAGGGTTGGACCTGAATGGACCATGTACCTATCACAGTATCACAATCAATAAAGCTATG